>VCNE01010132.1:0-22434 GCA_009869805.1 Oncopodura yosiiana
CAGTTGCTTTAAGTGCTTCAGTAGCATAAAAAATATCTTGAGAAGATCCACCTTCTTTGACAATTTTTTCTAGTGCCTATTTATTAAAGAAGAATAGGAAATAAGAAAAAGCTCACATTGTGGATACAAAAATAAAATATTGACTTTTTTACCTGTTTGGCAGCTGGTTTTAATGAACCAACTTTACAACCAGAAAGTTTTGGAATGGCTGCTGACAATACAAAAACTGATTCTGCTTTACTGCCATCCAAATCACCAAATGATGTTTGAAGATATTTGCAAACTTCCTAGAAAATTAAAACAAAATGAATGATAATATTTCTCTTATTAACAAAAGTATATTCTACTTACAGCTGATTTTGGAATTTCCAAATTCAATATGGAATAACTTAAAACAGCATAGCTTGTAGCAACTGGATCTTTTAGTGTCCATGTTTTTGATAGTACTGTTTTAAATCTATCATTACAACAAGGTTTCAAACTGGCAAGTGGAACAGACTTGTTATTCTCATTAGGGCCACTACTAACTGTCCACATTGACAATAGTAAAATACCTAAACCAATTATTGATAGCTTCATTTTTAATTAAACTGATTTATCTTCTGATCAAGCCAGCGCAGCGTGTTTTCTTCTCCAACAAATGTGATGACGTGTTTTAAGACAAGCCGGCTTTGAAACCGGCAAAGTTTTACTAATGCGGTAAGGTACAAATCAATAGACGCTTATGAAAATCGGAGTAACGGTTAGTGCAATTTGTGAGTCATGATATGATGTTGTGAGTTCAGAGAAAAAATATATTTTAATTGGCAGTAAATTTATTATTTTGCTAGACAATTATATAAATGATTAACATAATGGCAAGTGGATGAGGCAACTTTAGTATTTATTACATAAATATAAACTACTAAAAAAAAGTTTTATTTGAACTTCTAAACTCTGCATAAGTTTATGATTATCTGGTTTCTAAAGTTCATTATTGTTGTAGCAAAAGTATAATAAAATAACGTCAGCCACGTACGATTCCATGTTTGTTATCTAATCATAAGGATTTTCTTGCATTCTTCTCGCGTATTGTTTGTTTATATGAGCGTGAGTGAGTTGAGTATAGTGTACACAACTTGTGCAACACAAATCATAAACTATGATGCTTCACATGTAGTTGATGGCTGATGGAATCATAATTAGTCAGTTTAGTCTAATAAAAATATTTCTCAGTGTATATTTGTTTATGAATTTGCTCTTCAAGTTACATATACATACTTGATACTTTATAATGGGTAAATTGAAAACACATGTATTTGTGTCTAGACAAATTAAAATAATTATATTTTAATTAGGTGTGAAACATTATGGAAAATATTTGAAAAAACTTGTGAGACGAAGAATACCTATAATTAACTTGTTCTCTACATATAAACGAGGCTATATTTTAGCTGATGTTGTTGCTGGTAAGAATTATAATAATTTATTTTAAAAAATCTCTTATATTGTCCTGTATTAAAAAAATACTAGGAATTACAACTGGACTTACAACAGTGCCTCAATCAATGGCTTATGCAAGTGTAGCTGGATTGAGTTTAGAGGTTTGATTTGATAACTAAATTTTTTACATTAATTGTGTTTATTATATTATTTTTCAAAAATCAGTATGGACTCTACTCATCTTTTCTCTCATCATTCCTATATGCGATATTTGGAAGTTGTCATCAAATGACAATATTTCCTTCAGCATTAAGTAAATTGTATAAAATTTATAACCCAGGGAAGATATTTCATATTTTTTATTTCCTTTTTTCAGGTAGCTTATTAACATTCCAAATATGTGGTGAAGATTATCCTGTATGCGTTGCACTAACGGGTTTTTACGTTGGTGCCTTTGAAATTTTAATGGCATGTTTAAAATTAGGTAAGCTAAATTGCTGTACAATATAATCTAATGATTCTTTTTTCTCTTCCGTAAAAGAATACAAATTAAAAAGCGTACCGCCGTTATTAAAGTAATAATTATCATGTTACTCTTCTGCAATTAATATATTTATTTAGGTACGGCCTTACGACTCATATCTCAACCTGTGACAATAGCATTCATAGCCTCTGCAGCTTTAACAGTTGTAAGCGGTCAAATAAAAAATTTACTTGGAATGGATAGTTCAAAGGCCAATAATTTTATTGAGTACTGGAAGTTCAATGTTGAGTACATATCAACAGTAAACTGGAGTGATGCAGTTGTTGGGATTTCATCAGTATTAGTTTTGCTAATCCTTCAGGTAAAAGTCCATACTAAAGTTTAAATGTGTATTTAATTTATTTATGTTTACGAACATACATATAGAGAGTGAAAGACCTATACAAGGGAAAGAATAATCATTTAAAAAGAATTTTATGGTACTTGTCTATCGGGAGAAATTCCATTGTGGTTATCATTAGTACTTTGATTGCATACATTTGGTCAGTAACTTCTGTACAACCACCACCATTTGTACTAACTGGTGAAATTCAAAAGGGATTTCCAAGTATGGTTAATAATACTAAAAGAAAGATTTATTCACATCCTTGACGTAAAAATTTATAATTATCATATAGAAATTAGTTGGCCACAATTTGAACTTCCAATAAAAGGAACTAATGAAACTATCTATGATGAAGAAAATAGGTATAATTTTTGGGAAACATGGAGTGAAATTTTAAGAGAGGGACCATTGCTTTTGGCAATTATTTCTGTTGTATCAAATGTAGCAATTTCTAAAAGTTTTGGTACAGGTAAAAGGACTGATGGCACGCAAGAAATGTTAGCTCTTGGAATATGTCAAATTTTTGGATCTTTTATTGGTAGTATTCCAACTTGCGGTAGTTTTTCAAGATCTGCAATTAATGAGGCAAGTGGAGTTAAATCAACTCTCTCAGGAATAGCCTCGGGTCTGTAAATTAGTAATAATCTATATTTCAATGAAAATAATTAAAAATAAGTTTAATTTTACAGGAATTTTAGTGTTGCTTTCAATAGCTTTTTTAACAGAATCATTTTACTACATTCCAAAAGCAAGTCTTGCAGCAGTAATTATATGTGCAGTTGTATCATTAGTAGAATATGAGACAGTAATTCCAATGTGGAAAATATCGAGTGAGTAATAATTAATAAAATAATGACAATCAAATACAATTTTATAAAAAGTATGATCGTTTCTTTTTTTAGAGCTGGATTTCATTACTTGTCTCATAACTTTTATCGCCTCAATTCTTCTTGGTTCAGAAATAGGACTTGTAGTTGGAATAGGAGTTAGTATAATTGCTGTTTTAGTTCCATCAATCAAACCAGAAATTCCAACAGAATTAAAATCTTATGATGATTCCTCTATGATTTGCAAAACTACAACTGATGATGTTGATGATACAAATAGTACAACTCAATGCAATGCAAATACAACTCAAATCAAATATTATGTCATTTCAGTTGAAGAGTGTCGTTTCAATTTCCCTACAATTGACTCAATTCAATCCAAAATTAACAAATTAATTACAAAAAATAAATCAGAGTGTCATATGATTGCTTTAGATTTTTCAAAAGTTAAGTCATTAGATTATACTTCTTCTAAAACTATTGCAGCACTTGTTAAAGCACTTGAAAAGAAATCAATTGGATTTAAATTAGTTTTTCTCAAGTGCTCTTCAGATTGTAAAAGAGTTTTGTTACTAGCTGGACTAGAGGATCCACCATGCTATGAAAATGAAAGTGAGCTTATGAAATTATTAACTCAGCCATCAAATAATGATGCAGACGACTACTGTTTTATTAATATTGCTGGCGATTTTAATAAGCCTACTGACTAATTTAAATTTTCTCATGCAAGCTTTTAAGAACTATACATGCAACTCAATATCATTACAAAATGTAATATTACTTTGTACTTTTTATTCTAATATCACACAACATTCCATCCACATTCTTCGTTAAATTATAATTAATTATTATTAGCAACTATATATAATCTACGATAGAAAGCTTGTAGCAACAGGAGGTATTTGTTCAGTTAGCAGCATTTTCTTGTAAGCTTTTTTGGACATTGCATCTCTTGATGTTGTCAAAACCTGTTAACAGAGCAAAACGTCCTTTTACTAAAATAATTATTAATTTATTTGTATGTATATATATACACTTTTTACATTATATGTACAATATATATATAAATAAATGAGATTACTAAAAAATATTATTATTTGAGATTAGTCAAAATTCAAGATCTATTTGGTTGTTGAATGTATGATAAAGTCATAAATACATTATTTGGTATTGTTTATTAAACAGTCTTTGACTAACTTGATTGCCGTAGCTGACAGTTGAATGAACAACATTCTTTCCAGCACCAATCATTTTACGAAATAGTGAACTGTCATTTAATCCTTCATTCAGTCCATCAAGAGAAGATTCAGGCACTAGATTATGTGTAAAAATTTTACTCAGTTTGTAAAGTTGTACAATAAAGTGGTCCAAAGAATTAGAAAAGAGAAGAATAAGAAGAAAATATATGTAGAAGAAAGATATGAGAAAGTTTATTTTTGTATTAAATAAAAATTGATTTACTTTTTAAAAAGTCGAGAATCAAACTATTTGTATAATTGACCATTTCTTGTTGTAAAAAGTGACCTCCACCTTCAACAATTTTAAGTGTGAAATTCTCAACATATTCAGATGATTTACAAATCATTTCCAGACTGTAGTAAGGATCTAGTAAAAATTAAAACAAAAGTTAAGTAATATGTTGAAAAATTCTCAATGAGGATAGTCATTTTATACCTGCATTTCCAACAATAAATAGTGTTGGCACAGTTGACTTTCTAAATGGTTTATTTCCTTTCTTCATTTTTAATAGTGTTCTCATATAGTTAATTGGTCCTACCCAATCTTCTGTAAAAAAATTAATTATCCAACATTAATTTCTTCTTTACTATAATACTATATATTCTCCTCATATATTTCTCTCACCTTGCCTTGAGAAAGTATACTTAAAAGCATCAATATCCTCTTGAGTCAAGTTTCCTCTCTTACTATTCAACATTCGAGAAAACATCTTGTCGAAAATAATTAAATCTTGCTGAAAAGGAAGTAAAAATAAATAACATAATTAATACGTACACTACTTTCTTCTCATCATATCACTTGTGAAATAAATTATAATTAGTACTACTATTATAGAAACCATATTTGAAATCATTCTAACCTTCATGACTTCCTTTTCTGGAAAATAAGGCACCTGACAAAAGTAGTACCACCTGCATGAATAAATGAATTTATATGTTAATTAATTCTCATATCATAACAAACAATTTCTTTAGTTTATTTTTGAAGAAAGTTTTATTACCCTGCATTTGGGACTCTGTTCAAAGAAAGTTCCGTAAGAAATGAGAGTGGATGTGGACTAGAGAGTGAAATGAAATTTTCAATAACATCAGGATATTGATGAACAAAATTCCAACCAACTATTCCTCCATGGCCATGAGATATTATAGAGCATTTTTTACGTCCTGTATTTACATTGTATAATACCATAAAGTTATGAATATTTATAAGGGAACATGCTAATTATGTTTTTACCTATTGCAGTGAGAAAATCATATAGCTCTTCAACTAAAACAGGAACTTGGTACTCATGTTTTGATTGAGGTTTGTCACTGTCACCAAAACCTTTTAAGTCAATAGCTACTACCCAGTAGTAAGATGATAGGTCTCTGACTGCAGATAAATAAATAAAACTATTACTTAATCTGTGGAAAGTTTTTACAAATTATGTAAAAGAAATTGTCGTACGTTGAAACCTCCATGAATACCAAAATTCGCCATAAGAATGAAGTAGGAGTAAAAGTCGATTGTTTCTATCACCTTTCTCTACATAATGATATTTTGAATGCTGCAAATAAGAAATAGAACAATAATTTCTCATGTAAGTACATTATAAAAAAATCAATTGGCTTACCAATAATTTACAATACTGATGCTCCCCATAAATATCATCAGACAGACATTTCGGTGGAACCGACACTCGTTTGCTACGTCGATAGCGTTGAGGATGAAGGATCACATTAATAAAATGTAAAAATAAATATTGAGTACTGTAGATGAGTATCAAAACATAAAATTTGACAAATGCACAAATAGAACTCATTTTCATTTGGTCAAAAACTTCAAAAAGAAATTGAAAGTTAAAAAGAAGAGTTGAGTATATTTTATTTTATGAGCTCACTATAAAAAGAGTCACTACTTCCGTCTCAAGTGTCAAAACTAGAGTGAGAAATATGTCACATTTAGAGAAACAAAAGTCCAATAAGGTTGCTTGATATCTTTCATTGAAATTGAACTTGAGAAAAATAAGAGGCAGTCAAAAGTTCACTTGAACATCATCAACTCAACTAGTGATGAAGTTAAGAAAATTTTCTAGTTATCATTATAGCAGAGTAATGTCATTATAGCCAAAGTTGGCTTTAGAGATTTAAGATAGTTATCTAAATATATTGACTCACTAGTTAAACACTGACGTGGTTTTATTTTATATACTAGTATAGTAGTAGTTTGTCGGACATTATTACATATGACTTTTAGAGAGACTTGCTCAATATCTCATTTGCTTATTGAAATAATTTCAAGTTTAAATCATATATTTCTTAAGCTTATACAGTATAGGAGAAATAGGAGTATAAGTATATAGAGTCGAAAGAAAGGTTAGGAGCTTAGGTCAATATAAATGAGATAAGACGCATTTATAACTTATTCTCACAGCTACAAACTATATATGCACATAATACAACTTATTTACAATTTGGTTTAAATTTAATTAAGTTTCAAGTTAGTCACGAAGCCGGATATAAATTTAGTTGAGCAATTGTCAGTGTTAATATGCTTGACACTTTTTTATGCAATTTGAACTTTTGATAGAACTCTGACACTTTTTTGTACACAAATATTCAAGAAAATAATTAATTTACTAAATACAAATTCAGAGCATGGAACTTTTATTAAATTCACTAAAGTTTTTATCAAAGTTGTTCAGATTTAATATCTGGTTTAGCCCATAATATTAAATACACATTGTACTCATATAGTTTATCATTCCAGTTTCATCAAATTTTTACTACTGTACTACTCTTATCTGTACTTTACACTCTAGATAAAGCTCGGATGAGACGACTGTATGCATTATATGAAGTATCTACTATACACATTTGTGTACTGTGTATACAAATGTATCATCATACAACTGCTGAACACTCTATAATTCAAAGGTCGTCTGATAATTACTAAATGCATTGTCATTATAAATATGTTTATGTATTAACAACAGTATTAACACTACTTAGTATACTCTTCTATTATTTACAAACTTGTCTATAAGTGGATTCAGTAAATATTCTGATTTTAGTGTCACGCTATAATTTAGTATACTGGTGTGAATTGCATTGGAATATTAATCATATACAATCTCAAAGGTCATAATGAGTCACACAACCAGCGCAGCCAGTAATATTTTTTCTTTACTTTGATCTATTAATATCTCTAGGATTTTAAAATGTTTGACCAATTTGTAGAAAAGTAGTATGAAATATAAAATAACAGCACTCATGAGGAAAGTTAAATTGGTGAGATGAAAGTAAAGTCAAAGGAGCGTGAATGAAAAGCGACTTTTCTTCCTTTGACGCTGTGAATACGTGTGTGCCTTTTTAACAACCTGTTGGTTTTCTCATACATAATTTTAATATATATTTTCTTTAATTTCTCGGGAATTTACATCATGCACAACCTAATACCTATCTACCTACACGAGCGTAAGTAGTCCATGTTCATATCTTATTTTTGCATTATATGTCGTAGACAGTTTGTAAACATGAATTTGTATATCAACTATAAACTATGATACCCATAATTATTAGTAGAGCTGAAAATTCTAAGAAAACAAAGCTATAGATAATCCCATATGAGACTATGAGACAAGTAATATACTTGCAGCTAAATAAATAAGGACTGAGAGTTCCGCATGATACAGAGTATGTAAATTAACAAATTCCATTTCTTGCATCATATCTATGCACAAGGTTCATTGTAACTAACTTTGCCTCAAGCTTCTCAATCTCTATTTTATAACATTCTCAAGAAATATATTGAGTAGGTATAGTATACTAATAGAGGATACGTTGCTGTATACAATACACTATTGAATACAGTAACTTGTAAGAGAGTGGAGGTCATGACTCACTAAAATAATATTTTTGTTGTCAAACATTTTCTCGCTAATTTAATGCACTGATGTGTATAGTGATGCTCTACTTTTGCCTTACTTTGTTGTTGCTGATGCAAACGTAATCACTACAGATTCTCTATACAGAAAAGAAACTAACTAGTAGTTCACATTGTCACACCTTAGAGAGTAAATCTCATTTCACACAAACGACGTCATCATTGATTCTTAGAAATTGATGCATTTGGCCATCATTCTTTGTAATATATCAAAAAGTGTTTTTGATTTCACATGAATTGTTTCTGTCAAGTACTCAAGTGTACTTCTCAAATTTGATCAATTTGATGATATTCTACCAGCTACTCATATCATATTGGACTCTTGTTCAAACCAAGTGGAAAGTAAGCTGACGCTTTCAAATAGAATACTAGAGTATGTAGTATTTCTGAGCTACTCAAAGTGTGTTACATTTTCACTTGGTCTTGTTCCAATATGAGCTTTTTGTACTTTCTTAGATCTTTCAGATGTTGCATATTTACGATGAGAACGAGCAGATGTTTGATGTCGTATAAATAATACTACGTTGCAAGTGAAATAGATTCCAAAATAAAGCTCAAGAGAAGGAAGTATATATCCGACATTGACACATATATACCAACAATAAAAAAAACCGTCGACATACGTAAATAGTAAGTATTCTTCAAGGTAGAAAAATGTACCTGTTGGTTGGAATCATATATATTTCCTAGAAAACTCAATTTAGTCAGTCTAGCACTTTCATGTGTCAAGTAGATAGGGAGACGGGATTAGCATTTTTTCTCATACGAAAAAAAAGAACTTCAAAGCTGAAAAAGAACATAAGAAAAGCTCCAGTTTACAAGTTTCATGTATAATGTATAATATAAAACTTTTGTTTGACATATAAACACATACCTTCTCATGTAGAGTTGTTATTATACAGAAGAGATGAACGTTTGGAATTTTTGTATAAAGTTTTTTGACTGCTTTTTTCCAAGAATCCTTTAATTTCTCATCCATATAAACGTTTGATTACATACACTCAACAACATGTTCTCTATCAAATTATATAGCCTAAGCCTTGAAATTATGCAGTTGTTTTTGATATGAAGTACAAATTGCCATTTACTCTCTCTCTCTCTTCTCTCTTATTGTTTTTATATATTGAAGGACATGCATGATATCTGCCTATACACATATCGTCGTCGTTGCATTTTATACTTTGAACTCTAAAAAACAACTAAATTCATTATTGCGTGTGTAACATCACATTAAGAATCATACTTATATGTGTCATGTGAATATATTCTTAAATGACGTCAAAGAGGAATGACTGTGTGTATTGTAAAATGATTTATTTCTATATTGTGTACTGTCAAATATACTTCATAGAATTATAACACTAAAAGTAATATGATGCAAATTAAATCTTGACAACTTGCATATATACGTAGTATACTTTCAATTTGCACTTCATAGAATAGCTCCAATGTCTATTATATTCTCATCGTATCTTGCATAACTGGATGACTACTTCTTACTTTGATGACTAATCTAACGAAAATCCACAAGTATAGATACATTTCATCCTGTTTTACATATATGTACGGGATATGAGTTATCAATAATGTACCCAATATATCTTTACACTTTGCAAACAGCGGAAAGTGTAGTTTGTGCACACATTAAACGTCAACAAGTCTCTAGAGAAAGATACATATTTGCAGATTAGTACAGTATGTAGATACACAGTGTACACTAAGTTTGTGTAAATCTCTTGTATTGTCTATAACATCCTTTTGTATTTCTATGTCTGCTGGTAGATTTCAAGTGTCAGTTATAAAGTGACTTTTGACATTTATCTTAACGTTTTACAGTGAAAAAAGTTTTTCTTTTTACGTAACAAGCTACTAAGCTACAATATATAGATATACAGGCTTACTGAGAAACTGTATCAATTACCTACGAGATATATACAATTAACACTGTTTGTAGTTCAGTGAGTTGAAAAGTGTTACATCATTATTTCTTATTGCTACTTATGGAGGCATTCATTTCTACGCTTCGAACTAATCAATACAATTATAGTGAAAATCTGTGCTGGTGAAAGCCTCTAAGCACTAATAAGTCTTATATTATTATAGGCACTTGACTCTATTATTAGTTTATACGTTTTGTACCTGAGAAAAAGGGATTTACGTTATACTCTATATATACTATACGTACTTGAGTACATTTATAAGCTCATCGCCTGTTCATTTCTTGTGTCTCCTCTCTATTATCATTTCATTAACCATTTAGAACTCAAAGGGTCAGTAGTTTGAATAAAGTCTTTTCTCTTTAGTGCTGTTTCAAAATGAGTCGTTTCAAATTCCAAGTTATATGGACAATTTTCCTTATTCTTTTTTATATTTGTGATTGGACGCAAGGAACTAAAATCACTGTTCCAAAAGTTGACATTGGGATGTTGGAAGATGTATCACTTGATGACTTGAGTGAACAAGATGCTATGGACGTCTTACTCAACAGGTGAGTTTATATTATATAGTTGGTTACTATACTCATTATATAATTCTGAGAATATTAATAAAGTTTCTTCTTTCATCTCTAGGTATAAGTCACGTATGAGAAGCTTGGCTCAGCCTAGAATGCTACTGGTTGACGAAGTTACAGAGAATGAAATTAAAGGTGAAGAAGCCATAAAGTTTTTTAATACTATAAAATTGAAATTCTCAACTTGTTAAATCTTTTATACAGAAATGTGCGCAACATCTGCATCACTTCATTGTGGACAAGACGTACTAAAACAAGTTAATAATGCTGGTGGTGTAGAAAAGAATAGTATCCATGTCAGATGTAATATTAGAAAGGTAATTAAATTGTATAATAATATTCTATTCTTATGTTCACATTTAGTATTTCTATATGACGTATTCTTATTATGTAAATTGTACAGGAATTTTTGGACTGTATTGACTTTCATAGAGAAAATTGTAGGTCTAAAGCTGATGATGGAATTTACCCAAGACTTCCACCAAAATCTATCATTAAACCTATTTTATCCCGTCTTTTAAATGCTCTCTGGACAAGTGGTGCTTGTACATTGATAAATTGATCTCTTAGTTATATCCTCATCGTTCGTCGTCGTATATTGTTTACTTAATTACTTGATGTCAATATTTGCATTTCCACAGTCATTGTTTGCTGTTCCAAAGTTAAACATTTAATATAAGTACATAGATAAAAGCTTTTGTAATATAAATGTGAAGTGAGTGTGTATATATTTAGGATACATAGAAAGTTTTTTAAGTGTACACTTGTATCATGAAATGACGTTTTTGTATATATATATATATTGTATACTAAACCAGTATAACAGAAAACACTGAAAATCTCATTTACACTCACTCTGATGTCGTTTATGCATTTGATGTCACAAAGGAGCAAATTACATTTCTGTTCTTGAAACTAATTTATTACATGTGTCTCTTACAGAAAGAAGAAGAGACAAGTATTACTATATAGTTGATTTGAGGGGTAATGTGAGATAAGCCTTTTGCATTTACATTTCACATTTACTTCCTACTGTAAAAGAAATATACAATATGAGTTTATATGATTTGATTGAGTTTGACTAGTAAACTTGACAGAAACCTTGATGAACATAAAACATGACATATATAAATACGTAGTCAATCTTATTTGGTGTCTGATGTTGCATATGCAAATCGGTTTTTGCTAAGCTTTTCAAAAGAAAGAAGATGGGAGAAACCCGGATTTTCTCCAAAGCCCTGTCTCTCTAAAATGTATAATGCTGTAAAATGTTGTAATTCCTCATTCATGCTCTGTTTTTCTCTTTCCTTCGGAGAGAGAATAGAGAAAGCAGTTCTAAGACTAGACAGTCTGAGGGGAGAGTGTAACAAGAGAAAGTGTTTTGGAAAAATTGGCTCTCAGTATCGTCTCAACTTTTGACGAGTGCTTTACTCCATCTCAAAAAATGAGTCTGTATTATAATTTCTCTAATTTATCAGAATTTAATGAAAATTTTAATGTGACTGCTGAGAACAACAACAATCAAGAAATATTTCTTCATTCGATACCATTAACAGTTGTATTTATATGTGCTTATACCTTAGTGTTTGTGTTTGGAATAGTTGGAAATTTCCTAGTTGTATTAGTGGTACTACTCAAGAAACAAATGAAAAATGTTACAAATCTATTTATATTAAATTTGGCCATAGCTGATTTATTTGTTATAATTTTTTGTGTTATACCAACTCTATTATCAAATATATTTATCTGTAAGTATTAAATTAAAAATTTGCATATATTAACATGTCATGTCTCTGAATGTAAATTCTCATCATCATCACTCATTTATATACTTATTTAGCATGGATACTTGGCTCTACAATGTGTAAATTGGTCACTTATATACAAGGAGTTTCCGTATTTGCATCTGTTTATAATCTTGTAGCCATTTCATTTGATAGGTTAGAGCAAATCTTGAGAGAATTTTAATTTATAATCATAATTTAAATATTTCTTATAAATTGTTACATACAGGTTTCTTGCTATTTGGTCTCCTGTTGGAAGTGAAGGTATCACAAAAAGACATGCTCATTTTATCATCATGTTAATCTGGTTATTAGGAATTTTAATTATGATTCCATGGACAATAGTATATGACGTAAGAACTACTGAAGGAATTGATAAGTGCTATGATATATGGCCTGAGAGTTTTGATGAAGATTTATATTTTATAATTGCCAATTTACTATTATGCTACTGTATACCACTTACAGCTATATGCATATGTTATTTTCTCATTTGGCTAAAACTCAAAAGACGACGAGTTCCTAATCAAATGGAGTCGTCTTCTTCAGCTTCAGCAAACATTAGAAGAATTCATGACAAAACTAAACATGATGTAATTAAAATGCTACTATTAGTAATTCTATTATTTCTACTCAGTTGGCTACCTCTATATGTCATTTCAACAAGAATTACATTATCAAAAGAGCTGAGTGAGTGGGAAGTTGGATTTATTGGTAAAATTTTACCATTTGCTCAATGGCTAGGCTTATTTAATAGTTCAACAAATCCTTTTTTATATGCTTTTTGTAATATTAAATTTCGTAAAGCTTTTAAATCTATTATATCATGTCATAAACGAGAACGGTATAAATATCATTCACAAAAAAGACATTATTATAAAAATCATCAAGAAAATCATCATTGTGATAATCAACTACCACTTATTGAACAAAATCATAATCAAAAATCATTATTGATGACTTCTATTGTTAATCCAAATTGTAGTCCAATAGTTACAACTACAACAAGATTTGTTAATGCAGATGTGCATTTACTATAATAATAAGAAGAAACTCAAGAAACAACATGCAACGACGCTATGTAAAGTGGTGAACAAAGGATTGGAGGAGGAGAGTGAGAAAAGATGATGCAATCGCGTGAATTGTGTGTTCATATTCAAAGTTAGTAAACAACATGTGTAATGTGTTGTTTATTAACATGCACTATGTTATTAGAAGTGAAAGGGTGAAACTGAATCTGAAACGATAAAAAGTTTTGTCCAGCATTCAGTTATCTTTGGAAATAAATGTGCAACATCAGTATAATCAAATCACTGATAATTTGACAAGAGAAGAAGGAAGTAAGTAGAATTGTGCACATCATATAGCAACGCAACAACAACAGGGATATGATATCCACTTTTTAGTAGGTTCGTAGTGGTATACTATATTTTACTATTAACAGAACTTATTAATTAATGTAATTTAATTTTAGTTAACATCAAAAAGAACCAGCAGCCGTTTGGATTTGATTATTGAAAATGAGTGACAGAGGTAATTAATTATATGCTGACCTTGTTAGTATCAAACTTTTGTTAATTTGGTGTTTTTTATAATTTAGGACGTGGTGGCCCAAGAGGAGGGAGAGATGATCATCGTGGTGGTGGCAGAGGAGGATTTGAGCAACGTGGAAGAGGAGGATTTGAGCAACGTGGAAGAGGTGGATTTGAGCAACGTGGAAGAGGAGGATTTGAGCAACGTGGAAGAGGAGGATTTGAGCAACGTGGAAGAGGAGGATTTGAACAACGTGGTGGATTTAGAGGAGGAGGTGGTAGCAGTACTCCTAGAACAGAAATAACAACTCAGCTTCTTCCTCAGCCTGTAACAAAAGAAATGTTACAAAAAGAAAACTTTGGTTGGAAAGATCCAGACCAAAAAGGCAATTTTAAACCAATTGGACCACTACCAGAAGGAAAAGAGCAAGAAAGATCAATTGGACTTATAACAAATCATTTCCCATCAACAATTAGGCTTCCTTCACTTTTATATCAATATGATGTTGATATTGACTTGAGTGAACAGTGTAAATCTGAGAAAAATAGTAGAAAAGGAAAAAAAGATCAAGGACCACAACCTTCAACATCAAAAGGACGTGGTGCTCAACAAAAGAAAGGTAAAGGTGGTGGTGGTGATCCAATCCCAAGTCCAAGTCGTGGTGGACCTTTGCCAAAAGATGAACCTAATAGAAAGTTATGGAGAAAAATTGTTCTTCATATTGTTAGACTCTTGGAAGATGGACATAGAGGAATAACTAAACAACCAATCAAAATAGCAACTGATGGATCAAAAAGTATGTATACAGTTAAACCAATTGCTATGATTCCAGAAATGGATAGTTCAATGGTTATTGAAGTACCTTTAAAACAATTGGATGGTGAAGATTCAAATGATGTCTATGTTGTAAAAATTGAACAAGTTGCATTTATTGATACAGCTCCATTAATAGAATTCTTTAGAGATATGCAACAATGGTATGCTAAGGGAAATTGTATTCCAGCAGATCAAAAAAATGTTGAAAGAATTTACAACATTGCTTTAAAAACTTTACCACTCTTTCGTTTTATTCCTGTCGGTCGTGCATCATTTTTTCCTACACCACCAGAAGATGGTTTTGCTCTTGGTGGTGGCTTAGTCAATTGGTCAGGATTCTCATTGATCTATAATCTTGGATGGAAACCTTATGTAAATATTGATGTAGCTAATTGTGCTTTTATTTTGGGGAAATCTGTCATTGAAGTTTTGGATGATTTGTGGTATGATGGACGTCGTCAAGATTCAGATCCAAGAGATGCTACTACAGTAAATGATCGTGATCTTA
The DNA here is from genome assembly GCA_009869805.1 of Oncopodura yosiiana. Lineage (NCBI taxonomy): Eukaryota > Metazoa > Arthropoda > Collembola > Entomobryomorpha > Oncopoduridae > Oncopodura > Oncopodura yosiiana. Next base: position 15,435 of record VCNE01010132.1, read on the forward strand.
AAGCTGCCAATAATTTGTTAAAATCTTGTAAAGTTACTTATAAAATTCATTCAACTCAACAAAAATTTAGTCGTCGAATAACTGAAGTATTGAAAATGTATCCTGAACAGCATAAGTTTGAATCAGAAACAGGACCAACAAATGTTGAAAAATATTTCCAAGAAAGAAAAATGCCACTTAAACATAAGAGAGGAGTTTGTTTACGACTTGGTGGAAAAGCTATTGTTCCAGCAGAGGTAATAAATGTCACAACAATACTTAAAAGAAAATTATTAATTCTTATAATAAAGATTTATATTGATTTTATTTTGTGGTTATATAGTTTTGTACTGTTGAAAAAGGCCAAACATTTGGTGGTAAACTTCCAGAGAGACAAACAGCAGCAATGATTAAAGATACCGCAAAACCACCAAAAGAAAGACTTGAAACAATTATGGATGCTGTAGCAAGAAGTGATTTTCAAAAGGATCTTGTTCTTACAGAATTTGGTGTACAAGGTATATGTATAACAAGTTTTATTATAAAACAAAAGTTGTTTTATTATAACAAATTAAGAGCAATATGATTTATTTGTTAATTGTTAGTTGAGAACAGACCATTGGAATTTGGAAAAGCTAGAGTAATTGGACCACCAACTTTAGTTTACGGAGTAAGTTTGTTGTTTTAGAAATATTTCATTTAACAACAACATTTTAAGTAATTAATTAAATGTCACTTATTATTATTATCAATCAGCATCCAGATCCAACTAAACAAGTACGTTTAACGCCTGGTGATGATGGTGTTTGGGATATTTGGCGAATACCAAGCTTGCAATTTGTTAAACCACATGGAAATAATAGAATTCAACCAAAGCAAGTTATTTCATGGGGAATTCTCAACATTACAGCCGGAAGAAATTCTTGTACTAGAGATGATGTCAAGTACGTTTTACCCAAAAATTTCATACATTATAGTATGTATACTGTCTACCTCTTATCTTTCTAGGAGATTTGTTAAAATGCTTATTGACAAAGGTAGAAATGGAGGTTTGGACTTGGGAAATGCGGATGTGATTATGTCTGGAGATGACTTTTACTATGAGGAAGATGAAAGAAATATTCAGCGTAACTTGAAAGAAACTTTATTATACTATAAAAATAAAAAATTTGATTTCACATTAGTAATTACACCAAGAAAAGAAACAAACTTGTATGCTTCAATCAAAGAATGTGCTGAAGTAGAAGTTGGTATTCTAACTCAATGTGTTCAATCTATACACTTTAATAATCCAAGGAAGCGAACTCCTGATGAATCAGTTGTTGGAAATATTCTATTAAAATTAAATAGTAAACTTGGTGGTATCAATCATTTGTTAGCAATGAGAAAAGAATATTTGAGAGTGGATATATTGAGAGCTCCAATATTAATAATGGGAGCAGATGTTACACATCCACCAGCAGGAAGTAGAATGCCAAGGTATATATATATTAAGTTTTTATAAAATCGTGGTATTAATTATAATAATGTTATAATATTTTATATGGAATAGTGTTGCTGCTGTAACAGCTTCTATTGACAGAACTGGTATGCCATTCCTTATGCACCCACAAGTTCAAGTCAAGGCAAATGCTGGAGCTGCTGAAGTGATTTTAGGATTAGATAAAATTGTCTATTCATTTCTGAAAGAGTTTATTCGAAGAACTGGTTACAAACCAAGAAAAATAATCTTTTATCGTGATGGGGTCGGAGATACACAATTTGAAGAAGTACTACAAAAGGAAATGATTCCAATAAGAGCAGCTTGTGGACGTTTGGAAAGAGATCAAGCAACATTGAACTTGGCTAAAAATGACATCGCATTAGGAGAAAAAATAGTTCCAGGTTTTAGATATGAGCCGAAAATAACATTTGTTGCTGTACAAAAACGTCATAAAACAAGATTCTTTCCCAAGAATCCAAATGATGGTGTTGGAAAAGGACAGAATGCTCCACCAGGAACTGTTGTAGATACTCAAATTGTGAATCCAAATGCTGTTGACTTTTATCTATTGTCTCATACTGGAATTCAGGTATAATTAATATAAACTCATTAGTTTCTATAATAAAGATAACCAATTTTATAAAATTAAAATCTTTTTAGGGCACATCAAAGCCAACGAGGTATCAAATACTTTGGGACGACTCAAGTTTCTCTAATGATGAGCTTCAAGTTCTCACATACTATTTGTGTTACATGTATTGTCGTTGTACTCGGAGTGTAAGTTATCCTGCACCAACATATTATGCACATCTTGCCTGTACTAGGTATTTCATTATAAAAGCATTTTTGTACAAATATTTTGTTTTCTTCAGACTCTAATTATTTGCATTCATTTACTCTATAGGGCTAAGATGTTTATTCATCATGTAAAGGAGTAAGTTTATATATAATTCATTATCTTAATGAGTCCATTATGTTTAATTAATTTTTAAAAAAAACTTTCTTCTATATAGTGAAAAATTGGGAGACATAGATTTTCTGAATGGAAAACTTGCAAGAAAAGCAGAATTACTTTCTAATTTTCCTATGCACTTTGTCTAATGAGAATAAGATGATATTATTCTTTTTCTTCTGTCCAAGAAAAAAGATGTTCTCAAACATGAGACTGTTTATATTATATAATATACAATTCTTCTACTCGTTTCTAACCAATCGAATCCAATATAATATAATATAAGTAACCAGATTTATCTTTATGCTCATTCTATTAGCAAAATATGTAACCTTAAAAATAATAATAAATGATAACATTATATTTTTCCTATAAACGTTTCTGGAGTTTTTAGTAGACCATTTTGTTATTTATTTATAGAGTTTTTAGTGCTTATTATCGACATGAAATCAGATATTCTTTTATATTATTTACATTTGCTATAATAGTATAGTATGAAGCAATTTCCAGAAACATGAGAACGCAAAATATCAAACAACAACAAACACTTTAGTTTTCACTTTTTATATGCGTAAGTATATACTGCAAAGAAATCGATATGTTTCACGTGTAGGAAAAATATAGAATCAAGTTTCATATCATGTATATATATAATGAAAACCTTGCTCATGCTCCTACCAGTACAAAGTGTTTGAACAAATCATTATTTGTCAGTTCCTTCCGTTTTACTCTTGCAATTAAGTCTTGATTATTTACTTGTGGTCAATCGAGCCATGTAGATTTCATAATGAAAGACTATATTAGAGAATGGTTTTCTGACATCAACGAACTAACAAAAGCATACACATATGCCAATCTAGTAAGTGTGTATTTTTCTTTACATATATACATATTGGAAATACTTTCTCTATCCTTTTATATATCTCGTTCATCTTAACTTTTCAGGTGGTTAGCGTGTTTACACTCATATCTTATGCATTTGACATTCCATCATTTGGCAATCCATTTATGTACCTTTTAGTATTTTCAGGTAAGCAAAATCAATATTAATATGTATGTGAATGAAAAAGAAACCGAAACATTCTTTTACTACATATATCTTTTATAGGATTCATTGTGCCTTCATTCGCAATGTCACTTTGGTTAGCTTATGGCGTAAAGAAAGTAAACAAAAATATACTAACTATTCTTTCACTCCTGCATGAAACTATAACAGTTTTACTCTTCAACTTTTTCTAACAGAGAGATATCAAAAAAGTATGGATATGGTTTATTTTTGAGATTGCTAACCTAACACTCTACTATACATTGTTCTTATGTGGAATTCATACTATAACTTGGAAATTAGTACTTATTTTACTAGTTCATGGAATATTTCGCATTTATGGAATACAAATTATTTATGAATTTATGACAACATTGGATGTTGAACTATTTAGTACTTCTTCAGGTAGCTTGAATCGTATCAAGCCTGATAGATCTACTTCTTTTCATGAAGTTCCAATAAGTCCAATTAAATAATTTTTTTTAATTATATGTATCGCACATGCCACTACTGTAAACTATTACTCTGTAAATAAATTCAGACAAGTTACACTAGATGCAATTTATATATAGTCTTTACTAAAGTAGTACTTTATTTTGAAAAGAATAATAATTCATGATCAATTTTCTATAATATTAATTTCTAAAACTACACTTACTTACTCAACTTACTTACTGTACATGCTTGGTTGGTTGCGTCTATTACGCTGTGATGAATGTTTAGCTCCAGAGAGAGAGAGATAAATATACAAAGATAGATTTCACAAAAAGAGATAAAAATAGGGAAGTATAGGACAGAAATGTACACATACATATAATATATAAATAATAATTAATTCATTAATAATAATATTCTATTTAGTAGCCACTAGCTGGCATTGATTCCTTTTTCAGTTCCAGGTTTTCATACCCATAACCAGTGAAATTATCATAATCTGGATAATCTACACAAAAAATAAATAAATAAAGATTACATAACTACATATATTATTTTACTAATGGTAAAACTTTTTTCTTTGTCACATACCATCTTGAGGCTCATCCTTAACTTTCACACGGTTCAAGTCAAATTCATTATCGTCAACATCTTTATTCTTACGATCCCTCTTTCTTTCACGATCTCTATCACGGTCTCTATCTTTATCTTTTTTGTCCTTCTTCTTTTCTTTTTCTCTTTCACCATCCTTTGACCTACTACGACGACTTCTTTTTCGTTCACGGGATCTTGATGGGATAAAGAAAAAGAGTTGTTAGTTAAGATGTAGATCTAGATTAATTTAATGTTACTTATTGTTAAACTAACCTGGATCTTTTTCTACTTGGTCTGTCACTTTCTTCAGGATTTTCTTTGTCCCTATCTTTTTTGTCACGTGAACGAGAGCGACGACGTTTACGATCTCTGTCACGATCCCTATCTTTATCTCTTGGACGGTCATTACGATCAATACGTTCTGATCTGTCACGACTACAAATGTAAACAAAATTTTAAAAAAATTAAGAAACAGTTTAATAGTCAAATTAAATATTAATTTATTAATTACCTATCTCGTCTCCTATCTTTATCTCTTTTACTTTCACGTTCTCTTGACCTAGACCTATCACGCTCACGTCTAGAGTCTCGTCTATCACGTGAATCATCTCGAAATCTTTCTCTATCAGGATCCTCTCGTCCCGATATTTTTACATTCATCTCTGGACCACCTCTTCTTGTTCTTCCAAGCCCTCCACCTATTTGTAAAATAAATAAAAGAGTTATTATTTGAACTAAAAAAAGAGAAAAAAGTCAACCAATCTCTTTCTTACCTAAACGACGAGGTAGCCATCCTTTTACAGTACGTCCTCGCTCAACGTCCACAACAACTCGTCTTCCATCAATTTTCTTACCATCAGCATTCTTGTAGGCAGCTGTAAAATAAATATAATATCAAGAAATTACTCAATTGAATTATAATTTCTTCAGCCTACCTAAAATTTATGCAATTACTATCTTGGCATTCGTTTCTAGGATTTTCTTATGCAGTGGAAAACGATGATATGAAAAATATGATTTCCTAATTTCCTAATTTATGCACTAGCTACCTTCTTCATTATTTGATGACTATTTCTTTAGGCATATATGCTTTCCCTAATGAACAACTTACCACCAATGACAATGAAAAAAGGCTCCATATTTATGCAGATGAGATAAACTGCAAATTGTGGTAGTAGTAGTAAGTAGCCTAAGTATTAAATAAATGAAATCTAAAATGCTGAGATAATCATCTAACATCATCATCATCATCAAGAGTATTGACTTACGGATTTTACCTATTATTGACTGTCTCTCTTTCTCTTCCAGTCAGAAGAAGTATGTATGGTTCCTTCTTTTCTCTCTCTCCTGTTTCTCTTTTTTTAAAAAGTCTTTCATTTCTCAATTTTCTTTTTTTGTGTAATAAAAACTCTACCACTTACCAAGTGATAAACAAACAATAACTTACCCGTGTCATAAATGAACTTACTTACCCGGGTAAACAAAAAATTTCTCATTATAGTTCTTTTAAACAATTAAATATATTAAAATGGTAATTTCTAATCATCGTTAGTTTTTAATACAAGTACTAGTAAAGCACCTTATTGAGTTACCAACTCAGTCGGATTACAAAGCTATTTGAAAAGTATTTGATAAAACGGTGCATAATATAATTTTAAAAATTTTTTTTTCGGAATATGAATTACAGAAAAATAAATACCCAGCATTATTTTAACGTTTTACCTTCTTTAGACTTTACCTGGAAGTCATCTCTCACATCGGGTTTTTTTACATGACACGAACTCATCAAAAGTCAAATTATCAAAAAACCAAACAAAATAATGAATCTAGACGGAACCGTAAATATATTATATTTGTTGTTGTAAGTCTTGCTTTTGTTTGTAAAGAAAAGGAATATATTCTACTACATCATCATGATGATCCAACAAACACACTATAATAAAATGTAGCTACTTACTAGAAAGCTTTTTTAACACCAATTTCATTTAGAATATGAATACCATTTTTACCAGTTCTACAGGGATGAACAATGATTTTTTCCTTTGAACTTTTACCATGCTTTTATTTACCTGATTAATTTATTTGTACCACTTTCTTACTTACGTTTAAACGTGGAATTCCATTATGACTTTCTCTTTAGAAACTTACCAATGAAGTGAAATCGTATTCTACCTGCCTATTCTAATATTCTATAAATGTTATTCATGCAGTTCTTTTAAGTCAATTTCATAATTTATCTAATTTTTTAGGCTAATTTTGAAAAAGAAATGAAATATACTAAGTAATAATAGTTTGAATTTCTTTTGTAGATTAAAAAAAGATAAAATATATCAAAATATAATAAAATTTGAAATTTTTCTTGTTGATTTAAACTGAAATGTTTTTGTAAATACAGGTTATGGACATTAGCAATATCTAACTGCGACAGTCTCGCGCAACTGCCACCTTGGCAGTTGATTCTGACTGCCACTTATAATGGAGTGAATAGGAGAGGCAGTTGAAAATAACTGCC
>VCNE01010150.1:0-25983 GCA_009869805.1 Oncopodura yosiiana
TAAACATAAAGTTTCAAGAAAAGTCATATAGAAGTTATACAATTAGTCAGCACTTTTAGAACTCGAATATATAATGTACATTACTAAAAATATTATTCATGCTCTAATTGTTCATTTCACTTACGAATTTGTACAAGAATTATTTATTTCATGTTTAAAATTGGCATGCAAAAATTTCAAAATAGACAAGAAAAGAAGAAGCTACAACTCACGACATTTTCACTACATTTCTGAAGTATTCCAATTCAATTCATATAATATTCTGCTATACAGTATTGTTTTGTATAGAAAGTACTACGAGGGCAAAGCTTAGAGTTGTTTGATAGAAGTATATATATAGTGAGAAAGTATAAGAAAAATGTGGTGTAAATGTAAAGCCTGTAGTCATACATATATAAGACATATAGTAGTTGTTAGAACAACTCTTAGCTTAGAGAGACGAAGTAACCTAAAGCTGGAGCGCTTTAACCCTTGTATTCCAACTTTCTCTCTGGAAAAAGTGGCAATTTGGTATTTTTCGAGGTGACAGGAATACACAAATAAGGAGCAGTCAACTTGTACTTCTTTACTTGAGCTCAAAGCTCAATTGTGCACACCACTACTACAATACATATTGTTTTTTCTTCTTTGCTTTTTCTTCTCCCATGTATCTGGAAAGTTGGAGATAGAAATAGCAAAACATGAATAAAACTTTTTACCTTTGGCTTAGATTTACAAATCTTGTCATATGTAGCAATATCAGATATATGCATATCGTATATATACTATTGCCTACTACTGTATCATTGATCAGTTTCTTGTGTTCGTTGTTGCAAGATTCTTATTCTTTGCCAGTACAAAATGCGTTTGCCTTTGACTTGACTTTTTGTCTTTTAAATTGGTAAGAGAAGAAGTTCTAATACTAATATACAATCTGAAATGCTGCTGCATGCATATATGTATGTATTGTGACAAAAAACTTTTGGTGACATGATATCTTCTCTTTTAACTAGTTCTCTACTAACACTAACAACTTTTATACTCACTAACAACACAACAACAACAACAACAGCTTAAAGACAACTTCATAATTTCACCAACCCACAACAAGCTATACTACTACATATATTATATACAGGACCCTCTTTCTCCTGATTATGTAGTCAACTCACCACACTTTTTGGCACAGTTGACTACCTCCTACCTCCTTAACTAATTATTCTCAACAACAAACTATCACAGTTGTGTCAAAACTCTGTTGTTTCAGTCAAGACTCTATATATATATGCACACTCTATATTCTTTACTCTATGCTGCAGAGTGACACAACATATCAGATATAGTTACTCTAGTTTTAGTTGATACTACTTCTTCTTCTTCTTGACTCTTGTTGTGAAAATTTACACAATATATGCACAAGACAAAGTGGTTTAGTGTAGTAGATTATGCATATATATATGTGTGTACATAAATATTCCTACTTCCATATTAATGTTATAAGCACGCTCCAACAACTCAACAGTTACTGAAGTCATGTCATGTGCCCAGGTTTACCACTGCTACTCTGCCACTGTCACCACAAACTCACATTTTAACTTTTTGTCTCTATGTATATACATTCTCTTCTTCTAAACATTCTACATTTTAAACTACATATGTATACATATATTATACACACGTTTCATATTTGACTCTCATATATATATAGTTTTATATAGTACTCAACATGTCTCATTTCCATACAAACTTTCTCTCTACATCAACATCAAAATTATGTACATTTTACATTGTTACATCATGTGTGCATAACATCACATTACACAAAAGTGAGGATGAGGATTTCTCTGTCTTTGTAAACAACAAGGGAGAAAGGAGTATCTACTAACTATATATTTGTGTCACAGCTAGTAATATCATGGTTTCGATGATATTTGTACATACATTTCAAATTTGAAATTGTCTTTTGTGTGATTTTGTATGATATGAAGCTGGAAGATATTTTATGTTGCATGGCAAATATAGAAACGCTTCAAAGTTGGAAAACAGAACAAATGAAATGTTATACTACTATAATATATATAAGTACATTGTCACACACACATGGATTTTGAGATTCTAGTCATCATTCAACTCATAATATATATATAAGCAGAAACATGGTGAGAGTGAGAGAAGAGAAACTTACTATAATCACAGTAGTGTTGTAGAAGAGAAAATCTTTGTCTTTCTCCTCAGGATTGAAGACTGTTTCATATCATATCATAGGTTGTAGTAGTGTACATAGGTTATAACTATATTACATTATGAGTGCAAGCACAACAACACAACTTTGATTCTCTGTTGGGAATACATATGATGTCAACTCGGCTCAATGTCAATTTTATATCAAAGATACAAAATACAACTAGAATACCATCACTGTTGTGTAACACATCACATCACTATCATAAGTAATTACAAAATGTGAACTACTACATGAAGACCATACCAAAGAGGCATCTCATGTTTTACAATCTACAGTCCAATTTTGTAGTAGGTTTAAATTTTGGGGTATATTGGATGAATCAATGGGATGATTTTCCACTTCCAAGTTTCGCATTGAGATTATAACTATGTATAGTGTTTTTTCTATCAATTACTTATTGTTAGTTCTCTTTCTTTCAAACTTGTGACAGATGAATAATTATTTAAAAATAATGTTTTCACTTAATTGAGGGTTCACCACTTTATATTACTCACAACTAACACTTGTAACCATGAAGATTTCAGTGTTTGTAATATAACTTGATGATTTTGTTACAATTATGAGACTAGTAGTACATGACACGTGCACAATTTGTTTTGACAAGAAGAATGCTCTTACAAAATGAGCGACACACACAAGCTCTGAAAAGAGACTGAGAGAACTTATGACTGAAGTCTAATGGGTTTGGGTACAGAAATTTCAGAGTGTCTACAGAGAGAAAGGAAATCAACCTAAAAGAGGTAAAGGCGCAGGCCAAGCCAAGTCAGAGTGAAAAAGGTTTTCTCACATAACATACTATGTACTGCACTACTGGAGAAAAGTAAAGCTTCTCCAGTATTACTTACATATATAGAGAGAACTAGACTTGATGCTCACTTAAGAAAAAACCTTTTTCCTCTACATTATATACTTTCACTGCCCTTTCACTTCCGTCCCATAATCCACTGTATTTATGTTAGCAGTTTACACTATATATATATATATATATATATATATATATATGTATGTACACATGAACTAAACCTTTACGTACTACATCACTCACTCAGATGAAATGAGTCAAGAAGAAGTCATGCTGTTTCATTTTCTTACCATTACTGATATCTTTCATATACATATAATGCTGTAACATGAGATTATTTTCTTTATTTATATTCTTAATCTTTTAATGTGCCAAAGACATTGTTACAAATATATAATAATATAATACGATACAAAGTGAACACCTAGAAGAAAGTTGAAAACATTTATATCATAAAATATGTATTTTCTTATAAAGTATCATTCTATAATCTATATAATCTATATAGTATTGTTTTATATATCAGCTTTAGTATAAAGAAGTATAACAACTGCTACTATTTCTTTTTGCTCTCTTTAGGAGCAGTAGGATTAGCAATAGCAGCTGGAGGAGTAGGCAAAGTATTATCACTAGAATTATTATTATCAGTCATTTTCCAATTTGCAATAATCCACTTGCGATTAATTTCTTGGAGGACAAGATTATATTGCAATGCTTTTTCTGGTGTGATTCCTTCCATTACGTCTTCAACTGGTTCTTCTTCTTCTTGTGCTTGAAGATTATCACCAACTGCTACTCCACCTTTATTATTACCACCAGTCTTGTTCCCATTCCCATTTTCTCCTGCACTACTTCCTTTACCTTAATACATTTTTAATTATTTTTTAAAATATTTTTAACAGCATATTTTTTTATTTTGTAAATAAAAACAATACCTCCACGATGTAATTTAGCTGACTTTTTTCTACCAGGACCACTATTAGCACCTGAAGTAATACCTGCTGGCCGCCCTGTCGCCATCAAATTAAACACGAGATATTTTTAATAAAAGAATAATTTGCATAGGCAATGAGAGCCATACCTCGTTTTCTCTTATTGACACCTTCTTGTGACACATCTCCTTTATTACCAGATGTGGAGTGAGTTCGAGAATTTTGTGGGCGTGACTGTGAGCCGGAAGCTGAGGAACGAGTTGTAATGGCACTGGTGGTTCCAGAAGTAGATGTACCACTTCCTCTACGTTGTTTAGTTGGTACAGGATGATCATCAGATGGTGAACCAGAACGATCTTCAGATTTTTGCTTGGATCTTGTCTTTCTTAGTTGCATTTTCTGTGATTAAAATAAAATAAATAAACAAAACTAATATGAAAAATAAATAAATGACAAGAGTACTCAAGTTATAATTATTATTATTACATTTTGTATAATTTAATCATTTTGTGAGAGTTTATTCACTTTAATATTTAGTAATAATGTATAAGGATTTAAAATAATCTTGAACTACAAGTTGCTGATTTTTTTAAGATCGTAATGTCTTTTTAGCAGGAGGAGAAGACACTCTCCGTTCATCTTCAATTTCTGCATCATGCACTTCTTCAAGAGAAAACTTCATGACATCATAATTCATAAACTTAGCAAATGAAGATTCATTTCTTTTGGGAAATTTTACAATTTCTTGATTACTCATTCTTGATGATAATGTAGAAATGACTTGATGAAAATTATTAATTGTAGCAGAAAACACATATTTACATGTTTCTAAATGATCAGTTAATTCAATTTGATGATTATCCATTAAATCTTCATTTGGTACGACAAGTAGTGGTTTTCCTTGATCTAAAACATCAACAACAGTTCCTACTCCTCCATGACCAATTATTAAATCAGCCCATTTTATATCTTCAATTATTGATGACTTAAAATCATAATATTCTATCTTTATTCCAGATGCTTCCTTTGGTCTTTTTGCTTTTAATGGCTCTACAGATGAATTTCCAATTTGACAACGAAGAGTAGTTGTACCCCATAATTTAAGTTGAGCAAAAGTTTTTGGTTGTAACACCACTGCTATTAAACTATCAAAACGAGTAGTTCCCACTGTTACAAAAACTTTTGGGAATTTCATTTTGTCTTCATCGTCGTCGTCTTTTTCTTTGTTAATCTAAATTTTTAGAAAGTTGATTTTGGTCAATAATATAACCTTCATTTTTTATAAACAAAGGGTAACCAAAAGAACTTTCACATTAGCAATTAATTAATTAATGTCGCAATTTCTTGCATTAGATTTAGAAATAGTATGGAGACTAGACGACTAGAGTGACGTTAATTAATTAATTGAGCTATAAAAATACATAAATATTCTAAAATTTACCTCTTTCATTTGATTTTCATATTCCAAAGCATCATAAAAATTTGGTTTCTCGCGAGCTACTCTCGTTGTACGTCTTCGTTCTGTTGTAACATCCGTAGTATTTGTTGTTGTTGTAGTATTAGTAGTAGTTGACGATGAAGGTCCTCCTGCTACAGCGTCTTCTTCTTGACCTGAGGAACCACTACCACCAGTTGAATTTGTGCTCCGACGTGTTACAAAAAACACATGTCCGCAACTACATTTCTTGCAGGCTACTGGCACCTAATAATCCAAAAAAATAATAATAACTAATAAAACAATTAGAAAGTTTATTTTTATTGACATACCTGTTTGTTACAGGTTGGACAGCTTTTTGATGCCATAATTAATAATTGATAATTGACTACAAGGAGATATTATTATGATGGACTGACTTGGTAGTAGTAATAATAAAAGGAATGTACTTTGACATGAACTACAAAAAGAACAAAAATAAATATAATTAAAATCCCATTCATTATTATAACAGTACAATCATATAATATGTATATGTACTTACCTTGCGTGGAGTGTAAAATACGTTTGTTTTAATTTTTGCTTGATATTAGGTTGTCTCACAATAAAATAAAACTACAATGGAATTGGTTTCAAGCCATGTGGCAGCTCTCTGATCAAATAAAAATAAATCATAAAATACTTATATTTATAAGTAGATCTTCTTAAAATATTGTTCGATTAAAGTATAAACTAAAATTTACAATTACTAAAATCTAAAATTCTTTTCATAGAAAGGCGCAAAAATATATTATTATCTTCATTGAAAACTTACTGGCGTAAGTTTTATATTAAAAAGAGGATTATGCAATACGTTATTAAAAATAGAAGTAAAAAAACTACATTGGTTTTTATAAAATTGCCTCATTTTGCAAACTTCAAGTATTGTATTACTATCTATTGCACTCGCTATATATTTAAAGTTTTTAAAATAACTCAATTACCTTTAAAATTGACTAATTAATTCAATTCGAGTATTTTAAATTATTAAACGGCCAACATGTGGCAAGTCACGTAAGACGAGACAAGAGAGAGTGAAGAAGAAGAAGATGAACTCATGAAAATGTATCAAGTTGTACTTTAGCGCTTCACAGACAATAATGAGCAAGCGAAAGAATCTTCTTTGATATCTAAAAATTTCATTTCATATGCAAAAATAAATTGATGTCATAATATTTAATATGCAATAATGTTGATTGTTGGATCAAAGGATAACAATAATACTACTTGTTTTTAGTGTGATTTCAATACTTTTATTTTCTCTTCGTAAGTGATTGCACATGAGATAGATAACACAGGCATGTTGCTACACAAAAATCATCAGTAGTACTTTAAAATGCCTAAAAACTAAATAATAGACTCTGATATTGGTATATAATAACTGTACTGTGTGACAAACTTTCACTGATTAATCTTCAGTGACAAAAGCAGCATATTCATTTGTTCTACAAATACAGCATGCACCTTCTTGATAATAAATAATACTGAAGTTAAGCTGCGACGACTTAATTTTTTTATAAATACGTGTTTACAAACTTCTAATTATGAAAGAAACAGCTTATACATGTAATAAGCTTATAAATTTCTAAAATATCGGTAACAATTATGTAATTAGCAAATATTTGATATTTTTTATATAAACGACTTATTATCAATATTGATTTCAAATTGACAACCTTGTTTATTTGTGGCTTGTTAGATTTTTCTAAAAAAAACCTTCTTAGAGCTAATGTAATTGAGACGAAAGAACATTTGTTGTTTAATTAACCCCTGGCTGCATTTCAGCTGAATACATATTGTATTTTTATAGATGTATATATTAGGTTTAATAATACTAATTTTCTAACTTGTAACAATTTGGTAGTAGCTGATATACTGCTGTGTTTTCCAAAAGATATAACACTAGTTTTAATATAATATTATTATTTGGTACTGTACTGGTGGTCATCTTATTTTTATCCTATATATATAACCTAAATATTATTTTATAATGGAATATTCAAGTGATTAAGGAGCAAAAGTGCAAATATTATCAACTAATGGTAATAACAACAATATCTGTTGTGACGGCATGTTTCATTATTAAATACATGATAGTACATTATATATATAATAGTCAATATAGTAAAAATATCATCATCAAAATTATTCAAAGAATCACATTAGGCGTCCACAGCAACTTTCATCTGTGGATGAGTTGGGACGATTATTTAGATTTACTGGTTGATTTGGACTATTTCCCTCATATTTTGATATTGGCTCTCGAACTTTTGCTTGCTGTATATTATAAATATAAATTAGTAATATTATTAATACAATATTTATTTTCTTTGAAAACAAACCTCAATTAGAGCATGTGCAATTTCCATAAATAACTTTTCTACATTGTCTGCTTCTTTTGCCGATGTTTCCATAAAATACATATTATTTCTTTGGGCAAAATCTTCAAAAAGAGTAAACAAAAAAGATAACATTAGATTTCACACTTTATACATGAGCGTAAATTGGAGGATTGTTTTAGCCCAGATCAAAGGGCCAAAGACTAAATTAGTACTTTTCATTTAGTAATTACTTACCTTCACCAACGTATGTTGGAATTTCTCTGTCTTCCCTATCAGTCTTATTTCCTATAGTCATAAGTTTTTTTATTAATGAATTCTTCTTCTGTCTTACAAATAAAAAATATACACTATTTACCTACAAGTACCCGTAGTACTTTTGCATTTGCATACTCCTCAATCTCTCGTAACCAATCAGGTAAACAATCAAATGTAGGCTGAGAACTGACATCATATACCAAAATTAGAGCATGGGCTGATCTATAGTAACTCTGAGTAATACTACGGAATCTTTCCTGAAATTGACAAAAATAAAAATATAAAGTTTATGAGCTTTTACATAATATCAATATTACTAATTTTACCTGTCCTGCTGTATCCCAAATTTGAAGTTTAACTTTTTCTCCATTAATATCAACAGTCTTGATCATGAAATCCACACCAATCGTGGCACCTTGACCTGGGGGAAAAAGGCCCTATGCGAATCAAAACAAGTAAAAATGCAAATCATTAGATTTATTTGACAGGGTTGTAAACGTGATTTATAAAATGAATTGATCCCTAGAGAGATCTCAAAATGTGCTCTTCTCTCTCTCTTACCTGTGTAAATCGACGAACAAGACATGTTTTACCGACACCAGCATTCCCAACTAATACAACTTTGAACAAATACTTGTAATCTTCCATTTAAGGCTGTTTCTGAATTTCCAAGAAATGTGTAAAACAGGCAACAAATATTTCTTTAAAATAACTTTCAACCAGAAGGAAAGGATTGCTTCAAAAATATAACTATAACTTATATTGCAACATAAAAAATCAACTGCTAATAATTATAGTTGTCTTCATTATATATGATGTATTATTTAATTAAATTATTATTGATTGCGTTATGTAAATGATGGTCTTTTGAAGTAGTCTATCTATATTTATTTTTATATTTTATATGTCTGTATTTAGTAAAACTTGTGATGAACAGCATTTGTAAAATGTGTTTTAATCCTTCCTTGTCCTTGATCACTGAGCTTTGGCTATATGGATTTAAATAGATTATTTATCTATTGTTTCTCTTATGATGTGTCATATGGAGAGATGTGGTCATTCAAGTGTGACTCATTCATTATATTACACTTTTCACACACCTATTATATTATACTCTCATCACAAATCATGCTATACGTTGCTCAATAATATTTAATGTGTAACTTTTATTAGTATGATGTTGAGTTGATGATATACAAAATAATACGGGGATTTAAAAAAAAGATCACAATCACAATACTTGAAAGTTATATATTATTATGTTGACACATTTGTTGTTTTTGTTTGACAGGTGTGATTTGAGGTCTCAGGTTGTTTTCTTTTTTAAATCTAGCCTCGCGCAATACATAAACAAGTGTTCACCAAAAAACACAACAAAGTCTCAAGACGAACTTTCTATTATTTATTATGAAGTTCCACTAAAATTCACTTCCGGTTCTTTTCTAACTTCCTCTTCTTGAGTCTGTTATTGAATGAATGGAGATGAGTAGAAGAGTATCATATCAGCTGTGCCATGAAGCAAAACGAAAAGGAGCTTCAGAGCCTCAGAAAATATTTCTTTGAATGGAAAAGGTACAAAGGTACCGTAGAGCAATTCAGTAACCGGAAACTAATGAAAAAACCCGTCTGGTGAGGTTTTCTCAACTTTGCGGCCTCAATAACTTTGATCTATTTTTATGTTATAAAATCCTTCATTCAATTACAATTAGCTATAAACACACAGGCAGACAGCAAAATGGTAGATTAACTATAGAGCTCTTAACTTACAAAATTAAAATTTGAAAGAATATTTTTAGAAATTTGAGACTCAAACTTTGAGTATTCTACCTGTGATGAAGAAATAATGACAGCAAATGTGTAGTAGCAACTCAAGTAAAGGATTTTACAATATATATTCCTCCTACACATTACATTACTTCCATTAATATACTTTGATGGAGTAAATGCCTCAAGCAAAGATGATTTTGTGAAAGAGGTAAAAAACCCTTTGCCAGCTCAAGCCAAAGTTTAGATGATGTTGATGATGGTAGTAGCTTTTAGAAGAGAGATAAAATGGATTGCATAATAACATTGCATAGGTACACTCCATGTAATAAAGTGCAAGGTAGTAAAAATAAGGTAAAAAAAATTTTTGCAAGGAGATTCATGATGCATTGCAAATGCTCTTCTTTCGTTCCCTTTTAGCATTTTTGGCACTATAACATTACTTTTACATTTTGAGCAGGTGAGAATCCTATGTTGCTTACTTACATTAGTTGTATTAGCAAGTAAACTTACAAATCTTTGTTACAGAAAAAAGCAACAGTATTTATCAGAGTCATGCTTTCATGAACAATACTGTTTTGAACAGTAACACATACACTATAATAACTGGCTCAGTGCTTTTCCTACCTAACTCTGTATACTACTATTATATATGTTCACTCCAATGTGGCAATATGATTAACGGTAATAGTAATAATAAGCATGTTAAAAATAGTCAAAAGTTGATGATATACACATGCATAAATACATTATCGTTAGACAGTCAGTTTAGTCTCGTAGTGAAATTGTCACAACATTAGTCAACATGAAATTCACGACATCTAAATGCTAATGACTTCACTCTCCTTATCTTCTTAAACAAATTGTCTTACTATTTTTTGTATTCCAAATCATGATAACCTGTGTCAATATTGACGCACAGGTAAATGCTATTGATATGATGCAGCTTACAAACTAATATCTAATCTGTAAAGAGTTGATTGTTGTTTAAGTTACTCTCACTCTTTTTCTTTTTGAATCTACAAAAAAGGTTTGTCTCTGGATTGGAGACATTGCTTTTTGACTATAATTGAAAGCATTAACAGCTTGAACTAATTAGACAATCCGATTATCACATGTATAGAAAATTTTTAATTTATAGAAAATGTGATATACATATACCAAGGATATAATATAAGTACATATGGTATGTACTTAATTAGAAGTGTGCAGAAAAACAAGATTAAAATCTAATCTGTCATCAGTAGTTTTATCTCTTCTCATCCATTGTTTTAACGTTTTGCTTAAGCACAAACACATTTAGGAGTGTGTATATATAAATTGAGATTGTTATCAGGATTTTTTTTACATATATACGAAGCTTGGGCAGCAGCTAATAATGACGACACTACTGATTCAATAAGAGTCTTGTGACTCTCAAATGGTCAAATGTGAGATTGATTAACATCAGTATCATTCTTGCTATTTTAATTTTGAGGGAGGTAAATGGACTACAAATTGTCATCAAGGTCGGTTACTGGCTGATGTGGTTTGATATATATACACTTCTCGTCAGTCGTGAAACTATATTACTGGCAAAGTCATGAACCATCATTTATATATTGACAATAAAAACAATAATTACTAATTCAAAATTATGTGGACTGAAGAGGACCATAGTACTAATAATTTGATGGATGAAAATTCGTCTTCTCAAATTAAGTCTGGAAATTCTAAATCAAGAATAAAATGGCAGAAAGTTGTGACAACAGTGACAGAACTAGGAGTTAAAATTAAAGTTGGTATTTATATATTCTAAAGAAATGAAGGAACTTAGTTGGTGATTAATTAATTTGTTTGTTGCCTTGTAGGAATCAACTTCAACATTATTTGAGCGTAAACTTGGAAAAACGGCAGATTTTAACAATGATAATAATTCATCTCAACATTTGCTAGACTCTTCTAATGAATCTACAACAATGATTCAAGGAAATGCAGAAAATGGTAGTGGAACTTTATTTAAGAAATCATACGGCTCATTTTTAACAGTACCAGACACAAGTTATGGAGGACATAAAAGACAGAGACGAAAATCTGATAATGACAAAGATGGCAATAATTCTTTTGAATATTATAGTCCACCAAATATAAGAAAGTTATCAAAAGATGAAAATTCTCTATCTGTAAATATTCCATTAATAAATGTTGAGCAGGATGGTCATAATAGTGTAACAACTTTGTTAAGTGTTGATGTTGATCCACCATCGTGAGTTTATAAATAATTAATTAATTTAGAATGTCGTTGTAATACTGAAACTGTTTTTCTAGCTCTAGTAGTGATAGACGTGGTTCTAGTGGATTTTTAAGTGGCTTACATTCTCCAGGATCATCTCAAACAATGCCTTATTCAGATGGAAGTGATACAGAATCTGATAAATTCACTTTTGGTAGAAATATCAAAATTGGAATTATTGTTATCATTTTTCTAGGGATTGCGGTACGTTATTATAAAAGAAAAAGATTTTTAATTTATAATTCATAAATCATTACATATATAATATTTTTATATAATAATAGGGTGCCATTACCGCTACAAGTGTTAAAGATTTCACATTATTGCAAATTACTACAGCAGCTGACAAGCCTTTTGGTAGGAAATTTATAACTATAATTGAGTATTTATTAGTAATCTAATATTACAAAATATTTATTAGCTCTTCCTTTGAGACTATCGCAAACACTATCACAATTTTATCCCATATTAACTGTAACAGTACGTGGAGCTTTTGTGCCTGACGAATATTTAAAAAAAGATGACAGTAGTAATGACAATAGTTATGAAAATGAAGCAAATGATTCTGCAGAAAAGAATACAATCACTTTTCATCAATTAACAATAGAAGTTGATCAAAGAGATGAAAATGATCATTTGATTGGTGTAAGAAGATGAATAAATTAATTTGTATAAAAATTATAGTTTCACTTACAGATACAATATTAATTAAATTTCTAGGCTGTAACAGAAACATGGGAAATTCCGATTTTCTCCTCAAGTTTACTTGGTAGAGTTCCTGAATCTACGAAAAGCTATAAATTTAATTTGGAACATTTGAATTGGAAGTAAGATTATCTTATAAATAACTATTTTAGAGAATAATTTAATTGGCAATTAATTTATATTTATACAGTAATGGATCGTATGCAGTTTTATTTAGAACAGATTCTCAAAATAATTTTCCATTGTCAATGTCTCTGTCATTATTGTCAGAAATTGCCAATAATGGAGCTGTTTTTGGTGGTGCTGTGATAATTGGATTATACATTCTCATTATATTTGAGGTAGTTTTTATACTAAACTAAAATTAGCTTTGTATATTATCAAATTGACGTAAATTTCTATTCATATTAATAAAGTTAATGAACAGAACGTTATCTGCAATGCTAGCAGCTTCAGCTGCAATTGGCATATTGGCTCTACTTAATGAGGTAATTAAAATTATTATAATAATATCTATATATCTTCTTTAACTTTCTTTTATTATTTAAGAGACCTACAACAGAAGAAATGGTGTCATGGTTAGATATGGAAACTCTTATTCTTTTATTCTCAATGATGGTGATAGTGTCAATTTTGTGTGAAACTGGATTCTTTGATTATTGTGCTTACATCATGTATAAATTGGCAAATGGACAAGTATGGCATCTGATTACAGCCATGTGTCTTTTTACAGCATTCGTCTCAGCCTTTTTAGATAATGTAACAACTGTACTACTTATGACTCCAGTAACAATTAGAATTTGTGAAGCAATGGAATTAAATCCTGTTCCAGTTCTAATTTCTATTGTCATATTTTCTAATATTGGAGGCGCAGTTACACCTGTTGGTGATCCACCTAATGTGATAATTGCTAATAATGAGCAAGTTGTCAAAGGTGGAATTGATTTTGCGACATTTTCACTACATATGTTACTAGGCATTCTTCCTGTAACATTGATTGCTTATATTCAACTTCGTCTTATGTTTCGATCAATGAAATCTTTAAAATTTGAAGAGCCATATGATATTACAGAGCTGAGAAGAGAAATTGAAGTTTGGTCACGGGCAGCAGATTCATTATCGTCTTATTCTAGAGATGAGAGTCATGTACGAAAGTTGCTCAAGTCAAAAGTTGTTCATTTGAAAGACAAATTGAAAATAAAACTTAGAATGGGTGGTCAATCGGAAGAGAATTATAAAGCTAATTTAGCAGAGTTGAAGGAGAGTGTAAGAAAAAGAAAATAATAAACAAATTGATAAATTTTTGTTTTCACGAATTGTCGCTTAATTTTATTATATGTCTTTTCAGTGTCGAATCAGAGATTGGGCTTTACTCATAAAATGTGGAGGAGTATTATCAGTAGTTATTGTGCTATTTTTTCTGCACTCAGTTCCTCAATTAAATTTATCAATGGGTTGGACAGCATTATTAGGCAAGAAATGGTAGTTTTTACTTTATTAATATTACACAAATAGTAATCTCATGCTACTTACATTAGGTGCAGTACTTTTACTCATCTTAGCAGATAGAAAGGAACTTGAAGGAATTTTTACTCGAGTAGAATGGTCAACACTCATTTTCTTTTCAGCTTTATTTATAGTTATGGAAGTAAGAGTTTGTTTTGTAATATTTCATATTGAAATCTATTTAAATTAAAATTTTTAATAAAATGCATTATATATATATAGGGAGTATCTAGGCTTGGATTATTAGAATGGATTGGAAATCAAACAGAAACTATAATTATGAATGTCAATCCTGATGCTAGACTTACTGTAGCTATTCTTCTCATTTTATGGGTATCTGGCTTAGCTTCAGCATTTATTGACAATATCCCATTTACAACAATGATGGTTCAAATCGTCACAAGAGTTGCAACTCGTGTTGGTCTACCTTTACAGCCACTAGTTTGGGCGCTAGCTCTTGGTACTTGTTTGGGTGGTACGTACATAAATAAATTATTATTATTAAATATATGCAAATTATATATTTCTCATTTAGGCAATGGAACTCTAATTGGTGCTTCTGCAAACGTTGTTTGTGCTGGCGTTGCTGATCAGCATGGATACAAGTTTACATTTATTGACTATTTCAAGTAAGATTATGATTAAAACAGAGTAAAAGTAGAGTGAAAGTTATGATATATATTTATGATTTTTATTTACAGAATTGGTGAGTTTATTATTATTTTTCATTTTTATTTCTTACAAGAGAGAAATTACAGTTTAGCATTTACTCTCTTTTGAATGAACTTTTTTTATTTTGAAAATGAAGGATTTCCAATGATGATAGTCTCGTTAATAGTATCGACTGCTTATCTCATGATTTGTCATACATGGCTTGAGTGGAACTACTGAAATTAATGTACTACAAACATGTCATTAGGCATGTAAAAGAAAGGTGTAGTATGAATTTATTTATTGATCTCATATATAATTATGTATCAAGTAATTTTAAAATGCAAACTTTGTAAATATATTGTTAAAACATAATTGAGGTAACAAAGTTGGGCGACAAGGTACATTTGTGTCATCACACTTGAACTTTTTGCTTTATGAATTAAGAATTATATATATTAGTTGTTGTTGTTATAAATAAAAAAATTGTTCTAATAAAGTTATATACATATACATATATATATTAATATAGTTAACAAGCTCATTGTAAATTATACAATTGTAGAAATCTAATTTATAATTGCATAGCGTCAGGTGAGATAAATAAGATAAAATCATAAAAGTATATACGTATATATATAATAGATATGTACACTTTCATATATGAAAGTGTCCAAGAATAATGATTTCAAATTTAAAAAATAACTAAAAATAATAATACATAGATACAAATTTATCATACTCATATATAAAATACAGAGGTGACGTAACTTTGCGTGCTTATCTAAAAGACAACTTTTTTTAAAATACATATTCAAATTGAAACTTTCTTTGAAAATTTCCAAATTATGTAACATTGTATAATAATAAGAATTTGATTACATATGTATAGGTATGTCATGTCAGCCTTAATTAGAAACGTAGTTACATATTTTATGTATTTAGTATATATTTTTACCATCTAGTCTCTTAGTACTCTACTTTCTTAAATGTGTTCTTCCTAAGCAACTGTCATCATGAACTGCGTAAATTTTCTTCACACTTTTCTTTACGTAACTCTTCTAAACTCTATAAGTATATACGCGTTCATTGTATCTTTGTAACCCATGTTTATATTTACTCTTAGTTAAAAAAACAACTGTTCGTAAGTAAGTTCGTACATAAACATAAGATGTGTAAAATCGTCATCGTCGTAGTTGCTGACTGAAAGACTAGAATGTCTATTATTTGTTAATGGAGTCTTTTTAATCTAGACTCTCTTGATTCATATTAAATATTAAATATATATATTTTGGCCAAAATTATCGTCGCCTATGTGTCACCACACTTGTTTAAAAAAATCTTATATTTGTAAAAAAGGCCAAAGGAAAGACTTATATATTATAAATTGTACAAACTACTACAAAAGTATAATTTAAGTCAGCAGCATATTCACATGTATGTTTTTTTATAGCACACAAGATTTTAAATTAAGAAAGCCATAACCTAAACAAACATTTATTTTTAAGAGATGAGTTAACTTAGCTAATTTCAAAAAGCAGGTACTTTTTCAAGGTAGTAGGAATAATAAGGTGTCCAACAATTTGTGGTAGTTTGGCTCCCAGAAATCTCCTTAGCATAAGTCTTGTTTGATGTTTGAGTGTTTTTGGTCTCAAACTCATGGTCAATGCCTCTTGCTTTTGCTCAGGTGATAAAGCTTGACACCGTCGTATCATTGGTGGGTCAAAATCCTCTGCTAAACTTAGCAAGGCTCTCCAAATCTCTTTATCCTGTGCAACGTTGACAAGACAATTGAGAATTCCAAGAGGATGACGAAATTGAGACTTGATTGATATAATAAAATAAAACATTAATATATTATACATTATATATAATAAAAGTCTAAATATTACTATGATCTTATTAAGTACTTACCTTAAGTATGACCTTTGCTCCGTATTTGAGTAGAATACTTATGATATCTCTATCTAATTCTGTATTTGACGAGAGATATTCTCCTAAAACTGATTTCATTGGCATACCATCTTCACTGATGACAATTAAATTTGGATCGGCTCCTTGTTCCAAAAGAATACGAAGAATTGCATACCGATTGGAAATGTTGTCGGCAGAAACTACATGGAGAGGACTTCCAATTATTGGTGATGTTGCATTCACATTGACTCCTGAAAATATACAAGAGAAAAAAACAACCAAACAAATATAATTTAAATTTTTATATAATTTCTAATGTCTAAAGACAACAGAATCCTTTTCAGAGGAGAAGTGAATATTATAGAAAAAATATGTAAAATTGTGTTCTACTTACTACCTGTCTCGATAAATAGCTTAACAATTTGAGTATCTCCTTTGAGAATAGCCAGGTCAAGTGGCGTTGGCTTTTGATAGTCACTAGGGAAATTGACCATGGCACCTTGCTTCAAAAGCAACTCGACAATTGCATAATTTCCAGAAATTACACCATAGTGTAACACTGTTCTATAGTCATGCCTTTCATCAGTCATTGCATTTACATTAGCTCCATGTGACAGCAGACATAAAATGGACTCCATAGCTTGAGGTAAACGACAAGCTCTCATTAGTACAGTAAGTCCTTGTCTATCACGTGTTTCAGGGTCTATATTAAAAAAGCAGTAATTATTTAACTTTTAAAGTCATGATATTAAATTCTATCATTATACCTGCTCCATAAGTTAGCAACAAATCAAGAAACTCAACATCAAGTGGAGACACAAGATTCACTTCAGAACCAAAAAAGTATCTTGCATTTGCTAAATTATGTACAAGATTTTCATTTTAGTGCACTTATATAATATACATTTCTATTTTTGTATTAAAATAACTCACCATTTGCACCGTGCTCTGTAAAAAAACGTATAAAAATAAAATTATAATAGGTAGTGAAAGTAATGCTAGACAGTTTGCTTCACACATCATTTAAATGAGACAATGCATAGTAACTATTACTCAAAAGTTGCTCATTATAAAGGTTGTTCTGTCTCTTTCATTTGTTTAGATACTCATATATATAATAATAATTCAATTTACCAAGTAAAATACGGGCAGCTTGATAATGTCGATTCTTAATAGCAAGACGAAGTGGTTCATCACTAAGAGTTGTTCTCGGAAAAAGAACGTCAGCCTCCAAATCTTCTCTGTAATCAGTCTTGGCACCGTTCTTCAACAGCATCTAAAAATCAAAAGTTTCATTTTCAGTACGAGAAAGAGAGAGCATTTAAGCAAAAAAAGGCCACACACAGTCTGATGATGCTCTTGTCAATCTTGGAATATATATATATATATATAATGTATGCTTTGTCAATTGTCTTTATAAATGTCATATGTGAAAAAGTCATATAGTTATGTCGTAGGTTGGCAATGTACTTGAAATGTGACATTAAATATATTAATATTTATAGATATATATTTCTCATAAATTTATTACAGTCAGCTTGACCTTCATTTTTCAAAAGTGTGTACTACTACTACTAAGCTATATTCTCACTCATGCTGAAGAGTGAAAAAATATAGTGAAAAAATAAATACGCCATGCCACATGTGTGCTATTATAACTACTGTTGCTACCATGATTTATTTATAGAAGACCAAACGTCATTTTCGTCTTGTATTCATTCCTCCTGTTCTTGTCCTTTATGTAGTTTTTGGCTTGTGTTTGTGTGTGTGCACTTCTCATCATCTTTCCATGCACTTCTCTTCTTCTCATATAGTCAAATGCCAATGCACTCATCTAAGGTCAAGACGTGGAAATAAGATAAGGCTTTTTGGGAATTGAGAATAAGAGTGAGGAACTGCTATAATATTATGTGATTTAGTGCTAAGGTCAACAAACATCTTGTCTTGTTATGTTTTTGTTGTGTCAACTCGTATACATATATGTAAAAATAGTACAACAATACTTTCATTTCATATTACGTATAAATGACATGACCTAGGTTAAGTATATATTATATACATATTATCCGCTTATATTCACGTTTTCTACCTACCTCCATCATTTCCAAGTAGCCATGTTCTGCAGCAAGGTGAAGAGCTGAGATATATATTTTTTTTCATTATTATAGTTATGATTACATTGTTGTATGACATAACAATATTATACCTGAGTATCCACAATCATCCCTTGAATTCAAGTCACATCCACGAACAATGAGTAAATGAACAGCTTCAGTGTATCTTTGCCACACAGCATAATGAATTGGCTTCAGTCCCTATGCAAAGAGTCAGAAAGAAAGAACAATGAAGAGAGAATATAAATAAAAAGATTTTGAATTATACAAGATAGAGAGATTTACATTTATATACACATGATGCAAATAAAACAACTATCATATCATCAAAGACTCCTAAAAGCGTTTACATTACGTCGTCATCTGAGAAAAGAAAAACTACGCAGTTTGGTTTCCGTCCATCTACCTTATATTCATTTCTTTTTCCTTTCTTTAAGTTTACACCAAAGATCAACTTCTTGGTTTAAAAATATGGCAGTCTCTTTCCTTCTTGTAAAAGAAACTTACTTATGTGTATATATAGTAACTTTTAGTAAGTATTGTATATACACTTGTAATTGAAAGCAATGTTGTCTTGTCTTAAAAAAAATGAAGTATAGAATACTACTCGATCTTGCTACTTTATATTATGGAATATGCTACACTCACTATCAAGTAATGACAATCATTTATCTCAGTCCAAGATTTTTCTTGGCAAATACTTTATATATAATACTACTACTACTAACTATGTGTACTACATTAGTTTTTTTTCTAGAATCACCTATGACCTCTTGACTATCACGTGGCAAATAGCATTTTGCACAGCTGTTGCTAATTCTATATTTACTTCTTGTGACAACCACACACAGGAGGAGGAGAAACAGCAACCACTTGTACATATGAAAAAAATCTATAAAAATCTAAAGAACAATGTTTATTTCTATATACAAGTGTTATGTAACATTTGATTGTATCAGAAAGTGTTTCATGGAGTGAAATGCATTTCCTACTTGTAAATAGCAATGCCAAGTCAAGAAAGCCACAGTCAACAACGTGACACAAAGAGAAAGAAAGAAGAGAGAGAGTTTTATAAAATAGATTTCATCCTATTTTAATTCTGTTGCTACGCTATTTGTTTATATACACTGACAACATGAGACACTGCGTACTTACTTAAATAGTACTTTGGCTATATGATAAAAATTGGCACAAGAATTCTAGTTTTACGTAGTAAGTATAATAGTAATAGAAAAACGATAAGTTATATTTCACTTATTACACGTAAGAATTACTAATTACAAACAATACCTGTGTAACAGCTTCATTAACCTTTGCTCCACAAGCTAACAAAATGCGAATATCATCTGGAGAAGCGTATCGAGAAATGGAATCAGCCAATTCTCGTTGTAGTGGTTTGGCTATGCACTCTGAAGGCATTTTGTCCAGTAGCAAGTTGAATGTCAATAAACTCTATGATGATGATGATGGCACTTGCCTAAGATGACTTGTTTTAAAATAAACTTGGTTATATTTTAGCTATATGGATGACAATGACAGCATCCTCATTTTTGTAATCCACCAAAAAAGTATTTTTAAGTGTCAATCTCACTTTTCTTACTTTCAGAAGTACCTAACAATAACAATATGTAAATGTAATTCACTATTAATTATTATATTACAAATCGATACAATTAGCACAATGCCAGTACAGATAGATTTTTCTAGCTTTTTTATAAACTACGTCTCACTCGTACATCGAAATAAATATAACTAGTATATGTGTGTGTGTTAAGAAGCACTAATTTTCTCTGAATAGGGAAGTTTGCAAGATCTTCTTCGCTTTATAAACTTTCGGCAGTATTTTTTTTCTAAAGATATTTCCTACGAAGTTATACGCTACTATCTTTTTTACTTATACTATCATTCTCATCTCCTCCTTTTAACTCTTAATACATGCTACACACACTACAACTTATAACTTGACAACAAACTTTCCCATATGTGTGTTTGTTACAACATATCTTTTTTGGAAGGGCACGTGAGCCAGTTCTTTTTTTTTGCAAACAACTGTGAGTACTGACTAGAGATTATGTTATGCATGTTACTACTAAAATATATACTAAAAGAAGAAAATAAAAACACTAGAGTCGCAATTCGCCTCTCTTTATAATACTTTCTTAGAAGTAAGTTGAGCATATATTATATCATGAGTTGAGTATAGTTATAGGGTATACTAACTGCTAAAACTATTTAGAAGAAGAAGATGACTCGTGATTATTTCCACAAAAAGCTCGCATTTTGCAATAGCATGTTGTGCTTGCTAATTTCTTTTTACTAGAAAAGTGAATTACGTCTTCTGACTAAATGAGTGTCGTAGACTAATGAATGTTTTCTCATTCATTCAATAATACACTGTGTTAGTCACATTATATGTATATATATCCTGAACAACAAAAGCTAAAAAAATATTGTGTATTTAACCCAAATTGTACGCATATTGTTATTAGCACTATATTACGACTCAAAGTCATGGTCATTGTCCTATTCATGATACTTGTTATATGTACGAAAGAAAGTCTTTGCATGTATTTGGTTTTAGTAAATATGATGATGAATTAAAATAAAACAACAAATAAGACATATTATATATAACTCACACTAAAATATTTAATGTCAATCCTGACAACTGTTGAAACAAATTAAAAGTACATAACAAGAAAACAATCCTTTAAAATGGTCACCAGCCCTTGTAACATCTTTAATTTTACAATAGTAGAGGTACATACAGCATATAAGATTATTATAAACGTAATTAGTTACTATTTGTGACTTTCATCATCAAATTTTGTTTGAAAACTTTTGAGACATTCAATATATATATTATATAGTTCAGTTCTAAAATGCACATAAATCACATTATAAATTATACTCTTTTCTGTTAAGCCATTTTCAATTTTAGTTTAATACAATCTCTGAATTCTATAATACAATTAGGTCTGTCAGTATCGTTGTTGGTGATGTTGTGGACTTTGAGATTCCTGTGGTAGCACATATGACGCATTAACGCTTTGATTTTGATGACCACTTGTATTGTGATTCAAAGAATTTGGATCTGGTGATACAGCACAAATATTTTGATATAAAGGTCGTTGTTGTCTCTGGTCATTATTATTAGGAGAAGCTGATCTTTCTGGAATAGGACTTGGGCTCTTACCACTAAAGGAACAACAATAATAATAAGAGCTTTAGAAGTTATAATGTTCAAAAAATATAAATAGGTATATATGCAAGACATTTTCATTATTGTTACGAAAAATTCATTTTAACAGCAAGATCCAACAGCAAAACCAAATGTCAAAACCATTCAAGTTGCATGCAAGAGGAGTTTTAGTAGAAATGTTAGTATAAAGATAGTAAAATCTTAAATTTACATGCAAAGTTATCAATTAGATTTTTAAAAGCTTAATAGCAAAAAATAATTCAAATGAAATAATTAATTAATCTAGTGCTACTTATCTTACCTAAAGAAACTGTTATTATAAGGAGGAGGTGGCTCTTTATATGATGATGATCCTGAAGAATTTCTTGTTTGCTGACTACTACTATTACCAGCGGATGTTGAAGGAGGTGAAGCATAAAATAAATCAATTGGCGCAGACGGTTCAGGAGTTTGATTCCAGCAATTAGATGAAGTATTTGGTGAAGTCAATGGAGTCGATGTAAGAGTAGGTCTTGACGATGAAGCAGATGATGAATTAAAAGAAGAAGAATTTCTACCATTTCTTTGACAAGATGATTCTTCAACATTTCCAAGTTGAATTTGACTTTTAACTCTTTCCACTTGTGATCTTGTAATATCAAAACCGGTATAGCGAATACAACTAAGTGGATCACCTGGTGGTGGTGGCTCAGGAAGTTGAGAAGCAATATCATGAAATGAATTAAATATAACTTTTGTCTGTGAACCATTGTTGAGATGAGCTTGAGCTAATTTTGATAGTGCTGTTCGAAGTACTACTAATTTAACTGCTTCTTGTTCTCTAGATGCATCACAAGCTTCCATATGGATCTTTTCAGCATTTCGTTCTGCTTCTGCCAATTGAGTTTGAAGTGCTGAATAATCACCAGAAAGTCTTCCACTACCAGCACTAGTACCTAAAACACTAACAGTTCCACTACTTCCACTACTAGGATTAGCACTAGTTCCGATTGTAGGATCGCCAGTAAGTTGTCTTCGATTTTGAATTCTTAGAACCTTTAAATACATAATATGAATTATATATTACATATACATATGCTAATCACCAATCAATGAGACAATGTCTACTTACCTGTCGTCTTAATTTGAGTCTTTTATTTTCAGCATCAGCCAATTTCCTTTTAGTCAGATCACATCTTCTCTCTCCTTCAAGTACTAAAGACATTTCCTTTCGAAAAGATTTATAGGCTAAAGCCAATTGTACTTGAGCCGTTGTATATAATTGTCCTAACTCAGCAGCACATGAACAAACATCACTTAGAGCTCGATTTTCATTTGAAGCCCAAGTAGCTAAATCATTAAACAAAGTTTTAACTGCAGCTGCAGCAGCTACCATTGTTGATTGTGCTTCACGAGCTTGCCATAATAAAACATGAAGAGGACTATGAGTTTTTCCCATTGCACGAAGTCGAGCACCTCCTCTATAAATAAATAAATATTATTTGAGAAAATGAATTCAATTTATCTTTAGAAATGTATACAGACATAGACAAAATATCTTTACCTCCGAACAGTCATTCCTACAGTTGGCTTCTCCATGATGAATTATAAGGTAATTAATATTTATAAAGTAGAAATTCTTTCAAAAGAGACTCAACAAAATGATGATACAGAGAATAAGGATGAATGCATCAAAAGATCCAAACAGAGATCAACAGAATGAGTGTGGAGTAGTAAACTGTGTTCCAGTTAGTTTCTGCTAAACAGAACAGTATACCTAAAACACATTACATTTAACAATATACATTCTGACAATTTCAATTTAGAGTGACAAATGGCAATTAAAGAAAAATAAGAAGAGAGAGAGAGAGAGTCAAAAGTATTTTAAAGTAGTCAAGTGGAATGTTGGAGTATATCACGGATAATAACTAATATATTTAAAAACAGTAAAGAAATTGAATGTGGAAGAAAAAAGAAGTGTCCACGACAAAATAACTGTTAAAAGTTTACAGAACACAAGATAGTGACTGACGTGACAGAGACAAAGTCGGCTTACTTTGAGGAATAAGTCTATAAGTTACAATTTGTAGTGTTTAAAAGATAAAAAACTGACCTTGAATTCAATTTCTATTATTATGTCAATGTGTAAATGCAACCTATAAAAGTTTTACGACAAGGAGGAAGAAATAGCTGTATAATATGTGTCAAATGTCAAATAATATATGTTCACATTTGACCATTCCTAATTAATTTATTATTCTATGCTATATATGATATCAGTTAACATTGCTAACTATAAGGTCTTTATGTCTGATTTGAACTAAAATCATAGCAATTACTTGAAAGTTGAACTTATCCTTCCTCTTGACGTCAATGTGTGTGGTACACACTGTGTGCTTAATTGTATTGACTTGAAACTGATTGTAAATTAAGTTCCTTCTCCTTCTCGATTGACAATTTTGTTTCTTTCTATGAACTCATCTGTATCAGTTGAAAAATCAAATATTAAAAAAGATAATTAATGTGTATAATGTGCAACTTGGACAATATATTTTTTGTTTCATACCCGTATAGTGTTTAGTTCATTTAGGAGGCGGTGGCAAAAGGATTGAAGAATGCACAACTTTGAGAGCTCTGTAGATTATTGAATCAATTTAATTGATCCTTTTGTTTGTGTATGTCCTTTCAGCTTGCATTTTTCATGGGTCAACGATACTGCAAAATAAAATGCAATTTAATGTTTATTAATACTAAACTATATATGTATTTACGTTACACACTCATAAACTAAATAAAGAAGATCAACTCCTCTGAGTAAATTAAAATAATCCAGCAGACACGAGCTTTGTTTGAGCAAAATTTGTCACCAGTTTTTTTATATAGTAGTATCAAAACTTTATACTTCTAGAGAGATGTGTTTCTGTCTGTAAGATGATACTCATTGCTATTTTTACACTAAGCAACCATCTCCTCCTCCTAAAGTTAGTCTAATGTTTGTCTAAGACCTTCACAAAATTTTAGCCCAACACTGTTAAAATTATCAACTCCTTTGTTTCCTATTGTCAAGTCTTACCCATGATTATATTCACTTTCACAAGCTTTAAGTTAGAACTTGCCAAATTTGCTTTTACTTGTGGTGAATAACCAATAAATAAATAAACAATAAAATTGATTTACCTCAACTTCTTCAACCGTCAACACATTTCGGCCGTTGAGCTCACTTCAGAATGAAACGGTTTACATGTTTGCTTGTGGGATATCAGCTGAGAACAGAAAAAACAACCAACAACCATGCAAACTTACTCCCATTGTGGAGTCTACAATATGAAATTAGAGAAACTGAAACTAATCCTTGAAGTACTACTACTAAAGCATTTAATAAAATCTTTACAGAATCTGGAATCTGTATGACAGAAGAATGACAAAAATTAAATATTGTCTCAAGTATCCTCTAATTAATGACTCTAAATTTTCATAATGATTTCGGGGCAATGAGAGGAGAAAAATGGAAATGAATTTCATTCCATTATACAATAATGTGAATTTCATTCAATCATGCATGAGTTCTTCAATGTATACAATTAGCGTTCATTCATTTCATTATAATTAAGTTTATTAAATCTAAGCTCTCATGTAAATTAGTAGCAATTTGTTACGAAAAATCAAAACTAACTTTATAATAAATATGCTCTATAATAGTCATTTTAGCCAGTCTCTTTGATTGAACTTTTAAAGACAAAGGGCCTGATTTGCATATATCAATTTACATGCATTGCAAATGATTTTCTTTGTTCTCTATCCTCGCGCCTTGGACTTTGAACTTTCTTTGTCTTTGAATTCTTAGCCT
>VCNE01010154.1:0-11070 GCA_009869805.1 Oncopodura yosiiana
TAAAAATATGTAAAAATGTAATACTGTGGGAAGCCTATCACTCTAGGCTCTTCTATGTTGTATCAACAGTTTTTAGTTGAAAGTTCTTTTGTTGTGAGTTATTTGCCATTATGATATGATATCTTTAATATTTAATTTATTGTCCTTATAAAAAATAATGAGTCTATTCTTTGACAAAAGATCAGAAAAAGATGTAACAAACTGGTTTACTAATAAATTGACACAAAAGGCTTGAAAATCTACGTTGCTACGCACGAGCATTCGTTTTGCTATAAATGCTGTAGTATTCTTCATTATCGTTCGTTTTTACTTGTTCATGCAACACGACGCCGGATATTCTTAAAACAAAAAAATGCTTCTTGAAACTAATAATACAAGTATCAAATATTTATTTTGGAGTTGAGTTAGAGAAAGTCAACTTTCCAAAGAGGAGAGAGTCAAGAGACCTATAAGACTTGTCTCAGTATAGTTTTCCGTACAGATGCTATTTGTATCTGCTAAAAGTGAGAAATATAGAAAAAAAATCCATTGAAGCGGTTTCTAGATTCTTCATTAATTAACAAAAGAAATCAGCACAGAGTTTACATTCAAAGCGTTATGCAACGTTTGGATTCAATCTATAAAACTGAAAAGAAGAGAGAATATTTATGTGTTGGAACTGATAGAACAGATATAATATGACAGCTCATAACCTTCTATTTACCCCAATATGCTAGTGAAATAATTTTCACCGGTTACTAAACAATATTCTGTTGAAAAACTTTTACAAGTATGTTGCAGTGCTATTTTTCCATTTTTGTTTAAAGAGTCAACGAAGGCTACTGCACCCATCTCGTTTCTATCCTTGTCGTTCCAAGTAGAATAAAATCTTGTTATAATTGTAGAATCTCGTCATAATTTTCTTATCGATCTTGGTTCTTTACTAGCACAGAAATAGTTAGAAATGGAATTAGTAGACAAAAGAAATTTCTGTCTGACACATTCGACTTTTTAATTTTCGACATATAATAATTGCCTTCTGCGAGGTCAAGATACTGTCAGTTGTAGCGAAAATTACAAAAGGCATTTATATTTGAAAATATTTTAGGATTTTGTTATAGACGACATGATGAATACTTTTCCAAGCGCGTCGTAGAAAATAATGAAAACTCACGAGACAATTGCTACAACTAATAATATATATCTTCCATTAATGACTATTTATTATCAATATATCCTTCACTTCACTTCACCTCTTCTGAGTTACACATTCACATTATGGATTTGTAAAATATTATTTTACTTTTTGTTTCAAGGCATGACAAATTGATTGTTGACAATAAATAATGATTCTTTCAATTTCCATAACCTAAATCTCTCATCAATTGTCTTGTGAGCTTCATCTTATTATTTCAAGACTCCAACATTGATTTTTATATAGCAAACGATTACACGGCAAATTTGGGAAAATACCTTGAACCTGCTTACACAATTAATGAAAAAGATTTTTATACGTCAGGGTGATGTTCAGTTTTTTTCTCTTTCTCATCTTGAGCGTTTTAGAAATTGCAGTGAATTGGAGCAAAGTTGGTGTGCCCATTGGGGCAAAGTTAAAATCAAAAGCAAAGATGACGAAAGCTGCTAAAAAAGTACTTTAAATCATGTGGTTTGTACATCGAGTACTAGTAGACGCAAACTAAAATCTAATTTATATTGAGTCTAAATAATTAAAATATACATCTATAGTAAATATATATAATTATTAATATAAATAATAATTTCCTTTCATGTCGTTCAACAATGATAATACATAAACAATAAGCACATTTTACACATTATCCAACAAACTAGAGAGGCGTGGCACTTGTCTGAAGATTAGCATAAGGAGCTCTAATATATAACCGATTGATATACAAGTTACAAAATTTTGAAAAAGGTCATTATTTTGAGCATGAAAATTAGCTATGTTTTTGAGGATGATATATTCAGGATTGTATTAAAAAAGAAATCCGAATAAGAACTTTTGCAACTCCAAAATGGTCCTCCTCATGTTATTATTATTTTATAAAAATTGACGAATAAATCATTAATAATATAAAGCTTCATAAATATTATTATGTGTCTGCATGTTGAGAAAACCAGGTACAGTTGAGCACTTATGTAACACTACCAACATGTCTAATTTATCATTATGTCTTCTTTCAACATTTAGTGGCTTACCAATTATGAACAGATAATAGACCTAAGCTTCATTGGTTTGTGTATGTAATTGGGAACGTTATTTTTATTATTGGACGCAGACCCCAAAATTTCAAACTCGATACAGCAGAATGAGGGACAAGCTCCTTGCCGGATATAAAGATCCGGATATGTAGAATATTTACGACAGGAATCTAGCTCTTGATACATTTCAATGTGGAAATGAAATAAATTCTGTTGTGTATAATCGTTGTTGGCGAAGAAGCTGAAGCCTAGAAATGCAATGCATAATTTGACTTGTTTGTATATTGTTCTATGAAGCAGAAGTAGTAGTCAACTTTTGTCCTACTTATTCCACGAAATAACGTTATTTGCATAAAAACTAACTGCACCTATAACTTTACGAAGCTACTGACAAAGACATATTGTCTTTGAATGAAATAAGCAGTCTAGTTTTTTTTGACAACGAGTTAATGTTAGGTTAGATTCAGGTTAGTAAGAATTGCAAAATAAGGATTCTGTACGTCTAAAGGTACATAGAGAGAGATCGAAATTCTTATGTAAGTATAACATCAATTCGGAATAAATATATGAACATGATGTTCTGGATGGAAAAGTATACCTTTTAGATAACTAGGTAGGTGAAATACACTTTTCACATAGGAGATTTTACATACAGAGAGAACGAAATCCTTATGATAGTATTACATGATTTCATTTACTGATATAACTAATAAGAAAAATGTCTTCTGTTAATACCTAGTTTCTTGATAATATAAAATCTTGCCAGTCATAAAAAGGTTCACAGCAATTAACCTGCATGGAACAGTCTTGTCAATTTGATTTGGAGTCGCAATAGAAATTATAAGAGGAAGTGAGATATATATATATACTCAGATATAATCAGTTACCTTGTAGTTCCCGGTGCCACTCACAACAATTTAAAACAGATACTTATCTTGCTATCTTAAGACACTGTTGGAAAGTTTATGGTTCGTTTTCATAATCAAACAAATTCGCTTTTTAAATGGATAGCCTAATGAGTAGTATAATATATTACATATTATTTATATTTATATTATATAATATTTAAATTTATATATTTTTATTTTTATATGTCAAGTGAAAGTGTCTAATGACTTACACGGGCATTCACCGCGGCTAAGTGCATTGTCAGTTGGTTCTTCAATTGGTACCCGAAATTCTCAAAGCAATACTGATGAGTTTGCTTGATATTATTGTTGATCAGGGAAGATCCAATATCAATCTTTTCTTGAAACCATGTGTTGGCTCACACATTGCATAACCGTATAAAGAACAACCATCAAGTGGAAGAATAAACTTGCCTTTACCATTTGAGTTTGTGTACCTGTTTTTTGCTACACTTTTATTAATAATTTAATAGAACTAATTTCATAATTCACCACTTAGAATTTGGGGTTCTTTATGTAAGGTAAACAATTGTTTAATGTGGAGCTTAAAATTTAGTTTAAAAATTTAAAAATAATGATTCTTAGGACGTTTACACTTGATTGTATTTTTTATATAATAAATTAATTTCGTGCTCTAATTGCATTTATATTTTTTTACTATTTAATATTTTATTTTTATTACACTCTTTAATAGTATCAAAAGGTAATTAGTAAAAGTATTAGAAATGAAGGTATAGAGCTTCCGGACACGCAGGACCAGACTGTCTTCTTTTCACAATTCGCTCAAAGGATAGGATTAATCCTTTTTTAACTAACTGAGATAGTGAATAAAATAGTGCCTTATGTTGTTTGTATCTTATGTTTATTACAAATTTCTTCATTTGAGTTCTTGCTTTGCAAAAAATCATTATTTTACTCTGTGAAAAATGTCTACTTTATAAATATGAAGATTTATTGTCTTCAAGACTGGTTGGCTTCCTGAATTACTTTTAAAAGCTGTTTTAAATTATTTGGATTATTGCAATTATTATTATCTGGTCTTATTATCTGGCTTTAGCTGAGGGTTTATTTCGCGAGAGGGTGGATTTCACTTTTGAAGCTCCTCAAGCTATTTTACTTGACATTGCTTCTGTACACCAAATCCTAATTGGTGAAAGTTAGCTAACTTCTGGACTATAAGTTCAACAAACTAGAGTCGTAGCAAATAATATTATTTAATATTGGATGCACTGTCTTCCTTCTTTCTCTAATATAACTCGTTTTACATATGTAGTAGAATTAAGATTTTCCATAATTTGATAAAATAAGAGAAGAGAGAGACTCTCTTTCGTACAAACATCATTCCTAGTGAATATATATATGTACAATAGGAAATTAATCGAAATAACTAAAAGTCATATATATACTATAGAGTAATTTTCTGCCTTTTTTTATTATATTCACAAAATCCAATTCCTTAAGTCTCTCTCTCTATAATATATAGGAGAATTCATACGAAAAGTTATTAAACAACCAGAGAGAGAGAGAATAATCACCTCATTATATATATGAATAAATTTTTTTTGAACCACAACTAGTAAGTGTGTGTCATCCTATAGAATTTTAACTTCCAAATCAAAAAGTACATAATCTCTCATTATTTATTTCCACTCTGTACAAGTAAATTCTCTCAGAAATTATCTTAATGCCCCATTGAGTTATAATAATAAAAGGAGATACCCAGAAAGATTTAGGAATTTTGTGTAGCGTCATTCAATAAAACATTTACTTCCTCTCTTTTGTATAGCGACCTCGCCTGATGCTATAAGCTTGCATAGCTTTGCATAGCTTTTAGAGACCAATACTCCCAATTTCCATCACAGCGCATTCTTGAGTTGTTTAGAATTTCAAAAGGTCGCATTCTCTATACAAATTTACTAATCGCATTCTAAAAATAACAAAACAATAAATGAAAGTTGCAACACTAAAAGAGAGCGCATAACAGAAAAGAAATTTCTTGAAGTGTAATACAAGTGTAAAAGCCCTTACAAAAAAGGCAAGTCATAAACCCTACAAAAAGGTAGACAGTAAATGCATGCAATGAGTATTAAGTCATAAACCCGATAAACCCGGTGGACTTAAAGAGTGTAGCTAAATAAGCCCTATACATTTAAGCTTTGTTAAAACTGCAGTCAGACACAAAAAGAGAAGTTGACCAGGTCAGTTCTCTCTTCTTCTCTCTTAGTTCCCTCTGTAGTATACAAAAACTCCTGAACAACAGGGTTCACAATATGGGAATACTAATATAAAAGGAAAAAGAAGTTCTTCACAGAATTGTCTATAAAACTATATAATATAAAAGTGTAATAATAAAAGAAAAGGAAGTCGTCCTTTTCAAAGTCCTACATATATATAAGTATACTTGAGAAACCTTTTCTCACTATAATATAATAAAAGGGAGACTACTTCTCTCAATTCCTTTTGTGTTTAGAAGACAAAATTCCAGTTTGTTACTTCTT
This sequence comes from Oncopodura yosiiana, assembly GCA_009869805.1. Taxonomy (NCBI): domain Eukaryota; kingdom Metazoa; phylum Arthropoda; class Collembola; order Entomobryomorpha; family Oncopoduridae; genus Oncopodura; species Oncopodura yosiiana. The sequence goes on from VCNE01010154.1 coordinate 5,609, forward strand.
CTTGCAAATGTTCTTTGAACTCTAAGAGTTAGGAAATCTTGTCTTTTATTCAGTATATAATATAAGTAAATACATAAGTATTTTTGCCTTTTTTGGGTCATCTTTCTTAAGTTCCCTTGAACTTCATCATAATAGTATTACGTTAAATATATATAAGTAATCTAAGAATTTAGTCCATAAGGAAAATAATTTAAGGGTATATATAATAGTATTTAAGTTAGGATTTTACTTTTGAGCAAAAAGAGAAACGAAGAAAGACCATGGAAGCTAACTTTGAAGATTTTAATCGTGTGTGTCAATAGTGGAATTTTGTACAGTGTGCTGATGGATCAGGTTAAATCAATTATGGAAGCTCTGATTAATCAAGCATACACAACATAATATGATAAGACAGTATAATACACTTCATAGATTCATATTTGACTTTAATATTATTCACATTTGGGCCCAGGATATTAATTATTGTGTTACGGTGGAATGAATTGAACATCATCATCATAAGTAGAGGATGTGATCCTGACTAATGATAATTATTAGTATTTACAACATAACATTACATATATTACATTAAATTCTCCTGAAGAAGAAATAGTAAAAAAAAATTATTATTTATACATAATTACTTTATACTTTTTAGCTTTTCCACTTGGTTCTCGTATTGGTATCATGTTCATCACATTTGGAAACGCAAAAATTAACTAATAGAATAATACAATAAATAGTTTGACAAACTTTTTTACATTCGGCTTTTCCTTTCTGACTCCTTCATTTGCAGAGTCTCTGAGCTGATGAATTCCCATTGTTGAAGCATCTTTTTACTCTACCTCTACTCATTTGCCTTGCCATTCTTATATTAGAGCTTAGTAAGTAAATTTCTTGACTTGGTAATAGTAAGAATGGCAAAGAGAGATGGAACCATGAGAACACTATCGTGTAATCTCAGATCAAATGTTCAAAACTGGTAAGTGACATCCGCCTCTTTATTTTTGATAGCCATCATGTTAATACATATTACAAATACCTTGTAGTTTCCTGTGCCACTCATATATGTTCAGTTATCTTGTAGTTTCGTGTGCCACTCACATATGTTCAGTTACCTTGTAGTTTCCTGTGCCACCCACATATTAAAAATTTACTACTGGTCACCAGTTATAATGTATTATAATGAATGAGATATACAAGAAGGGAGAAGGATATAGAAAAACATTAGCTTCTGTTGCTACAATATGAGCATTAGTTAATATGAAAATGTCGGTTACTATTATTATTATAATCTTATTAGGTTATCTAATTTCTTATGGGGCAATGGCTAGCTTGTGGTGGTTCATCAACAAATTTTTGAATGGTCCTCATAAATTTGTTTCTTCCCTGTCACTTTTTTCATCCACCACTAGGAAGAATTCTATTTCATTTGGACAACTTTAGTCGTCAGTCAGACTCAACTACCAGCAACAATTTTTCAACAGTTGATATAATATAAATGATATCCGTTAGTACCCGATATTGCTACTCCTTCTTCTCATGACACGGCAATACATAGCTGAAAAACTACAATAATACCACTTTGTGACAAACCTCTCCTTTGTAACCTATCAATGTGCCATTACGGACAGCTACTACTATTCAATTCACTTGTCAAGCGGAAGCTCACTATTATTACTTTTATGAAGATGAAGCAGAAGCTCTTAAAACAAGATCAAAAAGTGAAGATGAAAGCATTGGAGAAAACATGTACAATTTCAAACTAGGTTAGGTGAGCAAATACGATTAGTAAACTAGTTAGAAAAATTACTAGTCAAATAGGAGGTAATTTGAGTAAAAAAACAAAAACAGTACTAGCAAGATCAAAGATTTCAAAAGTTATATATCAACGTATAGCCACAGATTTAATTTCCAAATAGAACAATACGAAATAACCCGACTATGTATTACCTTTAATTACTCTAGAAGAGTATTTCAAAAAGGTTAAACGACCAGTAAAAAAAATATATTAACCGAAACTATGGGTATAAAAAGTTCTCTTTTTATATAATTTAATTTTAAATTAATTTTTGACATTATACGTAGATTATTGCTCGCTGCGCGGTGTTAAATAATGTGAATACGTATTTCAAAAATATTATTCATAGATAAGTTGCTACTTTATTAGCCTATCAGATTAAAGACAAGGACATTGAGTTTGAACAATCTCAGCACTTCTGGACGTTTTAGGTAATCAATAAGCGTGTAAATTTAGATAATAATCACATAAGAAGAAAGAGAGAAGACTCTTTCTTTGGTAAAGCTGGAGATGCTAAAGGAAGAAAAATAAAATGTTTCTATGGCAAGAAAAGAAGTCATTTTAAGGCTGATCGTCGAAGGTAGCAAAAAGAGAAGAGTAATAATACAGAGAGAGAAAAGAGACAACGGAGTCAAGTAGCTCAGTCCCAATATCATAATTTTTGAACTCAACATGGTTCGTCAGCTCAGAAGAGTCACAAAAATTGCTTTCCTTCCATAAGTTCTTTATATGTCTGCAGAATAAATGAGTGTTTACTATTTCTGTATATATTTCTTGATAAACTGTTCTCTACTAACTACTCTATTTATTATTATCACTAATCCATTGCAACTGACTTTGTAAACAACACAGTAAACACTCGTTCCGCACAACAACATCTCACTAACATATCACTAACGTACTAACATACACGTGAGAATTGCATATATGTTCCGCAAGCAATTGTAGCAGTAAGGTTTGACTGTGTGTAAAGGGAGAACGTCTAGAACATGTAGAGAGAGAACGATAATGTAGTGGCGATTTGAGTTTTTTTTCACTTAGAAAAAATAACAACGATAAATTACAAGATATTAATAATGCTGCTTATGTATATTATATTACTGCCTCAGCTGATATTTATCAAGAGGTTGGTAAAACCTAAAGAATAGTAAAAGACCGAAAATTATATTTTTGGAAGACGGAAGCAGCAATTGCAACAACAATTAAAAATTCATCAAGTTGCTAATGACTCGAGAAATGGAGTAGAAAATTCATTGATGACCAATTTCACTTCGGTAGTCCAATCTGTTAGTAGTACCAGTACTTTTTAAAACAAAAATATCGTTACTGCATCAAAAGCCTTCACCTAAAAATTGGAGATACAAATAATACAAATAAAAGTCAGCACAAAAAGCTAAGCTAGGCTTTTTAAGAGTAGCAAAAAAAAAAAGATTTACAAGAAGAATTAAAGTGTTGAAGTCCATCGCTGAAGTCGTGAAACAGCGCAAGAAGAGAAAAGCAACTCAACGATTTATAGTTTCAACAGAATTTGAAGAAAAGAAAAGAAAATTATAAGCAGTAATTTTGTACTGTTTTTAAAATAAGTTTCTTTTTTTGGTCGAGCTTCAGCAAGAACAAAAAAAAAAGAAAAACTTATGTTTAGTTGTTGAATTGCGTGTTAAGTTTAGTTGTAAAATTCATCACATGTATTAATAATTTGTAATATTTTTATTATTGTCACCATTTCTGTGATTTAATTTTGGGTCTTTAAAATTATTCTATTCGTTTTAATTCAGAAGAGTTTTGTAAATGTTTTCCCAGTGTAGTATAATTTAAGAATCTAGAGACTAGCTTGATTATCTCTACCGAACTTGAAATAGAACTTGAAAAATTGTTTTGATAGAAATTGCTGGAAAAAGAAAGATGTGACAGAATAAGTGGAAAAAAAGAAAAAGAAAAGCGAGGAAAGTGACCAGAAGAGTAACTTGGATTGTTGGATTGACTTTTGGAAATCTCGTCTGTCACTTTTATAATACTCTCCAACTAGTATTCAATGTCTTGGTTTCCTTAAAATTGGAATAAGGTTAATACTTGAACAAAGTAGTGTCTTTGTTTTGGTAATAGGGGTATCATTTAGGTTAAAGAATTAGGAAAATGAATCAAGGTTTAGGTTAGGTATGTACCTTTATATCTCAAAAAATGTTAACTCAGGCTAATTTGTCGCAACATTTATATGCATTGGATGCTTGTTCTCAGCCAAAGGAGAATATTATCATTTCTAGAGTGGATACTTATGGTACTATGAGTGGCATATACTTTTGTGAGCCTTATGTTTGGACCACTGGCCCAAGACCTTACTCTGGATGAGCGTCTGGCTTTCGTAACTTCATTTATCTATTTCTTTGTTCTAATGCTAACAGCGAACAGATTTTTTTAAGTGTATCTTGAAGAGATCTACCAGTCAGTATAGAAGAGAGTTCGATAATCAACATAAATCACTGGCCTTTGAACCAATTTACGTTATTAAGAGTTGCGTTATAGAGAAAGTTCACTGTAGTACTAGAGAATTGAGGCATTATACATATTAGCTGGAAGCAGATACAGAGTGCAAAGCTCATGTATGAAATAGTTAAGTTTAGAAAATGTTTTTTTATATTATAATCGTCATTTAATTCATTCTCCATTTCTACAGCTATATGCTCTTGTGGGTTATTTCCATAGTACATTTTCATGTGTTGCAGAAGATAAACAATTTGGTCAGTGTGCATGTCATGGACATATTTGTATAGGATGGTCTGTTTGTATATATCTTGCAGCATTTGTAGCTTTTGTATGGAATGCTATAGCGTAATTTTACACCTAATAATTTATGTAACTGTATAAAAGTTACTTCGGAATATACTGATAATAAAAATAAAGCATACATATATTTGCACGTACTAATAAATCTAAACCTAAAACATTGCCAATTTTTCCTAATCTAATCTACAATAAGAATTTCATGCTTGTATTTTCTACCCTTTAGTAAATGAATAATTCTAATTTTATTTTTCCTACTAATGGAATTTTCTGTACATTAGCAGCATACAATGTAGTCACCATATCTTCTTTTATTGCACTTGTATATTTTATTATAGCACAAGAGAGAGCAAGTCGCTCCGCTATCTAATACAGCGATTTGTGCAAATATAGCAGGTTTAGAAAGAAAAACAATATACATGTGATGGATTACTCAATACGTATTTTAAAAGATCTTCTTTACTACTTACTTCATTTTTGTCTGCAAGATCTTCAGGAGAACAGACAGCATCTGAAATTAGAAGTGGATCTTTGCTGATTAGTAGTAGCGGTAGTATTTTTTTTTTGAGTATTAGTAGAATTAAAGATAACTGTTATAACTATATTGAGTATTAAAGGTTTGGCTTCTGTAGCCTGAAGTTGTTATCATTTATATTATTTCTAATTTAATTACTATTTTCTCTTTCTCTCTGCCATTTACATGTCCAATTTTATAGGTTAGGTTAACCTAAGCAATAAACCACATGTTGTAGGACGCTTCGTTGATGGTTGCCAATTTTAGTAGTTGGTTTTAGCTTTAGCTTTTTTTACCTGACATGGAAGTTTTAAGCTTGCTAATCTGATCTTTTCAATTTGTTTAATATCGCTGAAAGTTCCTGTAAGCGTATCAAATAATCTCTGGAGT
>VCNE01010167.1:0-18144 GCA_009869805.1 Oncopodura yosiiana
AGACCGGCGTTTATTAACAACTGATATGATTTTGACCCGGCGTTTATTAGAGACCGGCGATAATTAGGTACCGGCGTTTATTAGAGAATTTACGGTATACGAATATATTTAGTAAACAATATTATGTTTTCTTACACGCAGCAAATACCATCCATACATAATTGCATGAACGCCGTAATTAAGATTCATAAAAAGACGATGTCCAGCATCATGAGAAGCATAAGTGTACCACGCATAACTTAGAAAATAATAATTAATTACATATCATGTAAAATATATAAACATTTGAACAATGTATATGTCATTACATCATTGTCAGGAAGTGGTGATAATAGTGAAGAAATATTAATTTTTGTTTCCTCAACACTATGAAAAAAGTATCTCCTAGTTCAGCAACTTTTGAAAAAGAAATAAACAAGAACCATGCTATTGTTGCGATATTCATTTTGTCTCTGGAAAAGGTCACAATAAAGTCATATGAATACTTATACATATATGTAAACAAAAATTTCTAGATTTCATTATTTACCTTGAACAACATGTTAAATAAATCCCATTAGGTTGAAATAATAAATGGACTAATTCTGGTAAAGTTCTAAGAAAACCAAAAACAGAGAAAATACATAACAGTAAATTCCATATAATCAGAGCTCCTCGTAATTTAAAAGGTGGTCGAATTTTCATCCATTGAGTTCCAAAGAATATTAAAATCACATAAATCACAGCAAAATATAAAGTATATATCCAATTTTGTTTCATCCACTCTTGCCAATAAGGATAATTAATTTTTTCCCATTCAAACAATTTCATGTAATCAGGATTTGTTGTATAAGGTAAATTATTTTGTTTCATTTTGAAGAAAAAAGAATTCACTTTCTTAACTGATTATATATACGCCACAAACTTATATAATGCCACTAATAATCTTCTGAGACCTTGCACACAGATATTGTTTCAACTAATAAACAGATGTGCTTTATTATTTTATAGTAATTACTTTTCTCATGCAAAGAATGTGCCATTTTTATCAATGTCTTTGTTCAGTTCAATAGCTTGATGAAGTTCATAAATAACAAATACTAAATTCCATTATAAAACAATGCAATGAAACGATGACTAATTTTTAAGAAGTAAAACATTATTTCTGTCAACACCCTTTCATAATACAACAACGTTATAAAAGTGTCATCTTACAGCCAAGCCTCAAAGCAATAACAGACACAGGCCAAGAGTAAAAAGTCAAAATTCATTTTTTTTATCGAAGGAATCTTCAATTTTCAATGTGTGTGGCCTGTAAAAAATTACAATTGCAATTGATTTTTTAAATTACTTGCAATAAAATGGGACCACGAAATAAATCATGATGTTATTCATCAAACTGAATTCGTCTTTAGTACTACTACAACAACTGTCGTCCTTCAAGTTCAAATTATTATTATTATAATATTTAATATTTTTAGTGTATACATTTAATATTTCTTAATAATAACAAGTGCACTCTACAAAAAAGAAGTATTTGTGCAATTAATTAATTAATAAATAATAAATTCATTTATAATCATCAAGTTCAAATATTTATATATGTATATATACTTCAAAAGAAGAAGAATGTGAAGGAAAAAGTTGACGACGATTCGTAAATTTTAACAACAATAACAACGAATTTTTAATGACGACGAGGAAATAAAAAAAGAGGCGTGACAAAAACAAAATCTTAAGAAGAAGCCGTTTTCAGTTCACAATTGTGGACAACATTAACAAAAGCAAAATGTTGTCTATGATTGAAGACGAAGACCGGCGAGCAAGACTTGCTCAGCTGGAAGAAAATATAACACATCCCAGAAGTATTATGAATGTTGACTGCCTTTTGGTAAGTCAAATCAATTAGTATGATTATCTATTTTTCAATGCTCAATTTTTTAATTAAAAAATTATGTATTTTTGTAGGATACTATGCAAGCCTTAGTCTCTGATTCTGATCATCCAGCATTAAGGAAAATGAAAAATATAGAGTCATTTATTAATCGATGTAAGTTTAATCTATATTATACTTTTTTATATGTCTGAATTCTGAAATTGAATTGTAAATTAATTCCTCCATTATATATATATATTTTTCTTTCAGATGACAAAGTCACGGGTAGTATAGGCAAACTTCGAATGAAGCCAGATGATTTTAATTTAATAAAAGTAATTGGAAGAGGTGCTTATGGAGAAGTGCAATTAGTGAGGCACAAGACTACACAGCGAGTTTTTGCAATGAAATTATTAAGTAAATTTGAAATGATCAAGAGGTCAGATTCGGCATTTTTTTGGGAAGAGAGAGATATAATGGCACATGCAAATTCAGAATGGATAGTTCAACTTCATTTTGCTTTTCAAGATACTAAGTATCTTTATATGGTCATGGACTATATGCCTGGTAATAAAATTAAATGACATTCTTTAAATACAATTACTTTTGAGTATGTATATATTTTTTATATTTATTATTTTTTTAGGCGGTGATTTGGTGAACCTAATGTCAAATTACGGTAATTAATAATTATAACTACTATTGTCGTTTTATATTCATATGTCAAGTATATTTAAATGAATGGTATCAGTTTAATTGTGGTCAAAATAATTCTAATAGTCTTGACGTTTTTGTTGTTTGAAACAGATGTTCCTGAGAAATGGGCTAAATTTTATTGTGCTGAAGTAGTTTTAGCATTAGATGCAATTCATTCAATGGGATTCGTTCATAGGGACGTGAAACCAGATAATATGCTACTGGACAAACAAGGACATTTGAAACTAGCTGATTTTGGAACTTGTATGAGAATGGATGAGGTATACTTAAAATATTCATTTATAAATTTATTACCACTTCACTTACTATATGTTGCTGGTGATGATCTATGAAAAAGGATATGAGAGAAGAATGTAGTATGTTCGGTTGAGTCATTATGTTTGCTCATTGCTCATACAGTGAAGCCATATATGTTAAGTTAGAGAACATAGATACTAAATTACAAGCACAATGTAAATATGTATAGACAATTAGACAGACTACTCTTATATGATGATATACAGTCAAAAAGTAACCTTTTGAGCTCTGAGATCACACATTCATAACAGAAACAAGAGTCCATTGATTAGTTATTAGATAACAAAAAAACAAGTCAATGTTGATTTAACGATGACGTCACTCATCTTGTAGATTTATGTTTCTCCCAGTTTTTACTACAGAAGAGACAACAAGAGGATATTAGTAGAGATATAAATTAAGTTATGAGAAATATTTTTCTAATGTATGTTTTTTTGTATTTTCTGTATATAATAATAGAATGGTCTCGTACATTCGGATACTGCCGTTGGGACGCCTGACTACATTTCTCCTGAAGTACTAAAAAGTCAAGGTGGCGAAGGAGAATATGGAAGAGAGTGCGATTGGTGGTCTGTTGGTGTTTTTCTTTATGAAATGCTTGTTGGTGATACTCCATTTTATGCTGATAGTTTAGTAGGAACTTATGGAAAAATTATGGACCATAAAAATTCTTTAAAATTTCCTGATGACGTCAGTATTTCCAAAGATGGTATGTATTAACTATTTAATATAACAATATAAGTTGAATGCATTTTTTAATACATCTTTCTTATTATTAAACACGTTTTCAGGTAAAGACTTAATTTGTGGGTTCCTAACTGAAAGATCAACACGCCTTGGAAGAAATGGCGTAGAAGAAATTAAAGCACATAGATTTTTTCTAAATGACCAGTGGAATTTTGCTAATATACGTACCTGTGTTCCACCAGTGGTGCCTGAATTAAGTGGAGATGATGATACAAGTAATTTTGATGATGTTGAAAAAGATGATACACCAGATGAAGATTTCCCAACTCCAAAAACATTTGCTGGACATCATATGCCTTTTGTAGGTTTTACCTACTCTCGTGATTATCAATTATTGAGTGGAGGCCGTTCTACTAAAACAACAAATTCTACAGTGCCATATATTAATTCTACTACTAATAATTCTGTTGGAGTTGTTTCTGATGGTCTCGATGGCCCTATAATTGCTAGTGGTGCTGCTGCAGTAACAAATAATATTTCTGGAAGATTAGATGAACTTGAAGGAACTAGAGCTGTACTATTATCTCAATTGGATGCAGCGACACAAAGAGAAGGTAGAGTAATCATGAAAATTTTATAATTTTATTTTAATTTATTTGTATTTAATGTAATTTCTAATTTATATTCACAGAACAATTAAGAGATGAGGCTAGAAATTTAGAAAGATCACTTGCATTAGTTAAACATGAATTAAAAGAGACTCAAAGGAAGGCTGAAGTTGAATTGGAGGCTAGAAAAAATGTAGAAAATAATATGCAAGACTTGAAGAGAAAGTTGGAAGAAGAACAAAATAAAAGGACGAGGGAAATATCTAATAATCAACAAACTAATGAAAAGATTTCCACGTTAGAAAAACAGGTATGAGGATATATATTGATAATAATTTTGCTTTTTTACAACATTTTAACATTTATTTTTTCTTACAGCTAACGGAAGTAAATGAAAAGCTAAAGGCAGAGTCAGAACAAAGTTCCCGTTTAAGGAAACAAGTTTCAGAGCTTACAGGTATAATAATATAAAACAATCAAGAATTAAAATTATATATAAATGATGACTTGATATTTGCTACTCTTGATGAATAATGACGAGAGTAATCGAAACCACCAAATTTCATTACTGATATTCGTACTATAATTAGAGTAAAAGTAATTTCAGCATTATATAAAAATCTCTTATTAATTATCCTATTTGTTTGTTCTTCTTCTTTGTATAATCACAGTCATGATGGGAGCAAAAGACCAAAGTTTTTCAGAGAGACTTCACTATCTCGAAGAGTCAAAATCTACATTAGAAAATGAAGTAGCAAAACTTCATGTCAATTTGGAAAATGAAGAGTCAACAAGGTCTCAAATTGAAAATATGAAAAATGAATTAGAGTCTAGAGTCCATACTGTACAAAGTGAATTAGAAAAGACAAGAGATAGAGAAACTAGATTGTTGGATGATAACAAAGGTCTACTAGAGAAGTTAGTAATCACAGAGAAAACAACTACGTCATTAGAATTACAATTGAAAGTTTTAAGGTTAGTTTACAATTTTTTTAAACAATTAAATTGTCATATTACATTAATATACCTTTTTGTATACAGTGCCAAATATGAACAGGAAGTCAAGTCTATTACAAGTGAAATGGAAAGAAAGTCGCCTTCAATTGATAAGGAGGATCAGGTCAAAGGTAAACATGAAATAATAATCATTTCATTATTAGAAATTGTTGTAAGGCAGGTGACGAAAGTGCACTTTGCACTATAACCTTCATATATTGTACAGTTTCACCTTCAATTATTTATTACGTATTCATCAATTTATATATGTGTATATTTTAACTTTGACTTTGACTGAAGGAAAAATTCTAGTTTTTAGTCTTCTATATATTCTGAAGGTCTTTTGAAATTGCATACGATAAATTACGTCAAATACAAGTATGTTAAATTTTATTGCAACTGCTTTTGAGAGAGAGAGAGAGAGTAAGTGAGAAATCATTGCAAACCCTCGTGCTCACTTCTCCTCTCTCTCTCCATAATTTTGAATTTTTAAAAAACGGTATTTTCCATTACTATCTTGTCTTCTTATATAAAAGATACAAATATTATTATTAAGTAATAATAAGAAGAATAACGTATATTATTATACACTAAAAATATTATATTTTAATATATGTATAGTATGCATAATACAATCAGATAGTGATTCTTTAGCAATGACATTGAAAGGTCCTACTCACTCACTTCTAGGTTTTCTTGATGAAATTGCAGTTGCTTTATTTTCTGTGGAACTACTTTAAATGAAATGTAGGTCGATTAAATACAAAACTATTGCAATGCAAATCAAGGACAGCAGCAATAGTAGTAACAGAATATTTTATGTGAAATATAAGCCAATAAGAATATGAGAAAGTGTTTCGTTTTCACTTTACAGAATAAATGTTGAATTAATTTACATGTGTGTACACACATAACAACATGATCTTTGGCAATCAAAATGTTGAGAAATTTTTTAGTACTAATAGTAGTATGAGGTGCTTTATGATAATGTTGTAACTCAACTACAACTACTTTTTTGTATTATCTTTCGTCTCTTCTAAATTTTTTTGAGGCCAGTTTTTATGGCACTTGCTACTAGTATTTTGTTTTCATTTTCACTTTGTTATTGCTGGTATATTTTCTTTTTTTATGTTTTATTTTTGTTTTCATCTTTATATATTGCAAAAGCCGAAAAAAAACATATGGTCTGATATTTATATTGCACAAATATATTTAGATTGAATTGTAAATTTTATGTGCGCCTCTTCTTTTTCTAGGTCAATTTTTTTACTTCATAGTTTCTTAAGCTAGGTTAGTATTATTACAGCGAAAAATGATAGTTTCGCAAAAAAAAAAATATTGAGGGTCATATTTGTAATTTACAAGTTGTAAACAACTCAAAGAGCAAAGATGTGGAAATAATATGATGACATAATATTTGCTACTCTTGAAAAAATATAATGACGAGAGTTTTTGAAACCACCAATTTCATTTACTGATTTCCAAATGTGTTATTTAAGAAAATCTTATTATTTTTGATGAATTTGATGGGTAATACATAACAAGGGTCTTTAAATATATATTTCAGCACTTCAAGCCAAATTAAATGAAGAAAAGTCTCAACGCTTACATGCTGAAAATTCTGGTCAAGAAGTCGAACGTCAATTGTCAATGCTATCTGTTGATTATCGTCAACTTCGTGCTGAATTGGGTAAATTGGAGGCTCAATATCGTCAAGAAATTGAAAAGAATAAAAATTTGATAGTTCAATTGGAGCAAGAAGCTCAAAGAAGATCACAATTACATTCTGACTTGAATCTACAAGTATCTGAAATCTCTTTACTAAAAACAAGAGAGAAACAACTACAAAGAGAAATTAATGAGATGCGTGAAGCAAAGAAATCGATGGAGGAAGATTTACAAAAGATTAAAGCTGCCAAGGCTGTTGATGACTTGCAAATGAAGGAATTACAAGAGCAATTGGACACGGAAATGCACTTCTCTGTAAGTCTTTGATTGATATCTATTCTTATTATTAGATTTTGGTTTTTGTTGTATTACATTTCAGTTGATTTTTTTTTGAATTCTTTTATTATTTTCTTTAAAAAAATTATACTGAAATGATGACTTGATATCTATTTGCTATTTGAGCGTAATAAGGCTCTGATATAAATCAATGTTCTACCACCAAAAGAAAAGAAATCTGAAAAATGATTCAACTGTTAGAATATCTAAGAAAAAGTGATAATTCCTTTTTTCTAATTCTAATCATATCGTTTCTATCATAGACATTGTACAAAGCGCAATTGACAGATCTACGAGAAGATTATGAAGAAAAACGTCGACAAAACCAAGAACTGGAAGAGGAACGTAATGAACTTACTCGTCAATTGGAATCTGCTATTGCTAAAGCTGATTCTGAGTCTCTAGCAAAGTCGATTGCACATGAAACAATAGCAGAACTAGAAAAGGAGAAGACAATGAAAGAACTAGAAATTAAGGACCTCCTTGCAAGACACAAGACTGAAATTAGTAATAAGGATATCGTTCTTAATTCTGTAAGTTTAGATAGAAGAAGAAAAAAGGTTGTGAAAATTTGTACAATAAATTCTCTAATTCTTTTTTTATTTCTTATACATTTATTTCAGCTACGTGATAAAGAGTCAGATTACAAAAAGTCAATGGAACAACTGAAGATAGAAAGAGAAGAAATTAACACACAATTAAAATCTATGCAAGAAGGTAATTAAAAAAATATTCTAATAATATAGATTTCTTTTGTATAATAATGATGACTTGATATTTGCTACTCTTGATAAAATAATGACGAGTATAATCGAAACCACCATTTTCAACACTGATACAATAATTTTAATTCATATATATTATTATGATTGATTTTGACAAAAGTTATAATTTTATATATATTTTTTTCTTTTGTGTAAAAGATCTAGATAAGGCCAATGGTGATGAAATGGAGAAACTCAAACGACAATTGCAACAAGAGCAAGTACTAAAGATGCAAGCTGTGAATAAATTGGCTGAAATAATGAATCGACGTGATATCAATCCATCAAAGAGTAAAGGACCTAGTGGTGATATGAGAAAGAAAGAAAGAGAATACAGAAAGTTGCAACAAGAGCTGACACAAGAAAAAGACAAGTTTAATCAAATGACAGTCAAATGGCAAAAAGATATTCAAGATTTGCAAGTAAGTTTGAACTATATACCTTTATATTTTACGTACGTTTCCACTTTAGCTTTTTTACTAATTCTATACTTCTCCTCCATAGGCAAGTTTGAGTGAAGAGAATCAAGTCAAGTTAAAATTACAAATGGAGCTGGACTCCAAAGATTCTGAAATAGAAGCTCTTACAAGAAAATTATGCGAGACTGCAAGTGTTAGTTCAAATGAAGGAGATGCTAATGTTGGTGATGATTTGAGATTAGAACATTTGGAAGGATGGGTAAGTTCTAAATTTTAAATCATTAAAGAACATATTTGATAATTACCTTTTTTTTCTTCTTCTTACAAACAGGTTTCTCTACCTTCCAAACAAAATATACGACGACATGGTTGGAGAAAACAATATGTTGTGGTATCATCTAGAAAAATCATTTTTTATAATTCAGATCAAGAGAAACAAAATCCTACTCGTGTTTTAGATTTGAAGTAAGTGTTTTTTTTTATCAATACTCAATATAAGATTTTGAAATGATGACTTTTTATTTGCTACTCTTGAGCTACTTTGCTGATGAGAATTTACCCACCAAAAATTTTTGTTACTGATCTTTTTCTATTATAATATAACCTTTCAATTATTAAATAAAAGCAAAACTAATTTCATAAATAATTGTCTTTGATTACAGTAAAGTGTTCCATGTCCGTAGCGTTACACAGGGTGATGTGATACGTGCTGATGCAAAAGAAATTCCTAAGATTTTTCAAGTATGTCACTATATCTTTATTTTTTTAATAAACTGAGCTATTAATTAATTACTTTATTCTTTTTTTATATATAGTTATTATACGCTGGAGAAGGAGAAGCTCGTAAACCAGAAGAAGGACCAATTGAAGAGCTAGGCTCCAAAGAAAAGCCAGGTTCTCTGATACACAAGGGTCATGAGTTGGTAGCCATTTCTTTTCATATGCCAACTACCTGTGAAGTTTGTCCAAAACCTTTATGGCATATGTTTCGACCTCCTCCTGCATTAGTTTGCATTGGTATGTAATTGGCATAAATTATTACGACAGTCACAGTCACATTTTAAATTTTTTGTTTGGTTCTCTCACTTCTCTAGTAGTTTGACGCAGTATTATGTTATTTATGTAGATTATCATGCATTCTTGTTATTATTTGCTATGAGTTTACGTAGTATTATAGAGAGGTAACAAAAAATGCACTGATTTTATCTTTTTTCATTGTCAATGTCAAATATTTAAAATTTATTTGAAATATTTAGCAATGTCAACTGCTTTCTACAAGTCTTACGTAGGATACTAGATACTCTTTTGTATGTGGTGAAAATTTCGCAACCATAATAATAAAGTAGCCAACAAAGAGATTTCCTTATTTTTTAGAATTCGGCGAGTTTGGCACAATAAAACTCAAAATTCTCAAGGTTGTATACACCGTCTACTTCTTTAGTACTGAGTACTGCATATATATTTGGTCGCTTTTAAGCAGAATTTGATATGCGTATGTAAATGTGAAGGTTACTACTTTGTCTGTACATGACAAAACTATATAATCTCTATTTTGTAAATCAATTATTATAGTCAAGGAGTGTTAGTACAAAATGCTGACGTACATAGGAATATTGTTTTTTTTGTAATGTTTTATTTCGATTCATTTTTATAGATAGAGTAGGGTACGAGTTGATAGTTGATACATACATACATTCTTTTAAAAAGATAACTTTTTTGATAACTATTTTATGATTTTGATTTTATAGGATGCAGAGTCAAAATTCACAAAGAACATTATGGCGAAGAAGTTTTAGCTCCATGTAAAGTTCAATATGATCCAAACACGGCCAAAGAGGTATGTTAATAATGACGAAAAGCACTCTGAGATTGTGAGATTTAAAAATATACTGACTACTTATGAGTCATAAACCGAGTGCGATTTAGTCAAGTAATGTAATTTTAATGAGTGTTTTATTTTAATTTCTTACCAACTAGTTATTATTGCTTGCTCCAACTGAAGACGAACAAAAACTTTGGGTCTCTAGGCTTAGCAAGAAAATTCAAAAAGGTGGATTCAAAGCTGTCTCTTCTTCCAGGTCCGTGAAATCTGTGTTTTATGTCCCTTAGAAAAGGAAGCTATAAGAATTTTAAAGCTTAAATTGCAAACAAACAAACATACATAATCAATTTCCCATTGCTGCTGCTGCTGCTAAACTACCTCATATACCTATTTTAGCGTGCTATATAACCTAGTATGTAAACTATACTTTTGCTATAAAATTTTTACTGTTTATTTTTCTGTGTGACTATATTTGGACACATACATTTTAACTTTGGACTTTAAACTCTAAACTAACAATTGGAAACTTTAAATTAACATATTTATGGTACTTATTCTTATTATGTTTCGGTTTGTTTTGTGCATGTTTTAAATGTTATGATTTTATTGTGTATTTTAACAATTGATTGATATGCTAATTGTTGCTGTTTAACTTGTGTTATGCGCTAATTATTGAATATAATATAATTGCTAGAAACAAAGTAAATTGCTGAGCTACTTACATGGTGTCAGTCTTGGCTTATTGTGATATTATCTGTATTGTAGTAAGTATTTAAACTTTTGTATATCTATTTTAATAAAAAAATGACATAATCCTCTCTGACTTAATTAATGTCTATGTAGTATATATAAAGGAATTTCTTTCCTTGTTTGTTTATTTGTTGTTATTTTATTTGTGATTTGTGTATACAACAACTACTTGACTCTCTATTATTATTATTATTATTATTATTATTATTATATTACTCACATTTACAGAGATAAACAAAAATCTGCTACATTACCAGCAAGAAAGCCATAAGACACACTCCTTTCGACCTCCAAGTATATATTTTAGTAGCTCAATAGAACAATGTATTTGTAATTGTTGTGTTTGTTGTTATTATCATTAGTTTCTCCTTTTATGTTATTCTTGTCTTTATTATTGTCTCCCATTTATGTGGTGTCAATAAGTTGTCAAAAATTATTATTGTTGTATTTTATATTATTTGACCATTGATACAGTAGAAAATTAGTACATAATTTATATGTTTTTGTTATAATTTCTGTTACTACTGATTTACTTCAATATTCGTAAATTCTTTAAAAAAAATACATTCCCTTGTCCTAAATTGTAAGAAAACTCCTCTGTGTTATTATTATATATTACTCGTCATCATCATGTTTTATTTTATTTCCAACAAAATGTACCTAGTAGCTTAAGAAGATGAAAAACGGCAATGTTGACATTCGACGTATACTACCTCTCTCTGTGCCTAGTATCTACAATATAATAACAATAATAATAACCTGCTATATTTTGACACTGACACATCTCTCAGTGTATCTCATTTAACCCCAATGTGTTATTAATATAAGAAATATCTATCGATATATATATATATATACTCTCTCAAGTAGTTGAGAGTCTCCTCAACTCAAAAGTCTCATACGTGCCTTTTACTCAATTTTCATGTATATGTGTGTATGTGCTTACTTTTTAGATACATGTTCAATTTGTGTTACGATTTTATATAGAAACTACAATATAAAAATTAGTGCCTTATTAATGAATTTTATGATTGTTTATTCAGATTATTGTATTTATAATGTAATTAATGTTGTAAATTGAATGTATAATGTGTAAACTCGCAGCAGAACGGTACTTGACAAACTATATAATGTACATAACATATTATACTACTACTTCGAATTATTATATATTGCCTTTTTACTATTAATTGTTATTATATATATAGTGTGCTAAAGTAGATAAACAAAATAGTGCTAAATGTATGTATATATACAAATATTATTGCAAAAAGAAAAATAATTGAGCAATGCATGATTTTAAAAGGACAACACTGACTATATATATCTACGATTTTATGATGAAAGATTATTATTATATAATAAACTACGTAGTATTAGACGCTAAAAATAAATTATAAACGATGATGATATATTACATAATACAAAGAAGCAATAATAATGCGAAAAAAACAAAATATATTTAGTAAATAGGAAAGTTTATAAAACCTGTTTGAAAAAATACAAGTTTCAAGTATTATATTATTGGAAAAGAAAATTATTGAAGATAGTCCAATGGATAATTTCAAGTACCAAGAGAAGTTAAGATCTTTTTATCAACGATGCAGAATTGATCAACTACGTTACGCAAATTGTGTTATAAAATCTCCAAAAAGTTATAAAGGAAAAGAATAAAAATAAGAAAAATGCTTCTTTTTACTACTATATATGACGTTTTACGGTTTTAGTTTGATTTTTTTTTAAATTTTGTTGATTTTTTTTTGTAAAACGACATGTACAGACATTTGGACTGTAAAGATACTGAAATATGTATATGCATCTAGTTTTTAGATTTTTTAGAGTAACCCTTTTTTGATTATTGTACACTTTGACCTTGCTAATTATCGTACTTGCATACATATTTATAATAGTCTTAGTAAGATAATTGTATACAGGTAAGTTGTAGCAACTAACACAAAATTATTTAAGCAACACAACTAATTAATATATTTTTTTATTGCTGGATATATTTAGATATTACAAGAGTAAATGGTCTTTCAAGAAGCAACCTTCCCTTCCAAGTAATTGGTCATCGTCATCTTAAGAAAATAAATTCAGGAGACAATTAGTATGCCTTCTTTTTGACTGCCACTCGCACTCTTGAAAAATCACCGATCCATCTACTAAAAATATTTATACCACTACTACAGCATGACAGACTTGTATAAAGTCGAAGGATTTCTCTATTTAGAATGTAGAAATACTGTAAGACTTTTATGCAATAATCTCTAATTACCTAGACTTATTAAAATTTAGTATGTAGAACGTAGTTGAAATAATCATGACTAATACTTCCATATGAACACATGATACTGATGATGATACGTATAAAACTACTAATAAATGACTGATTGAAAATGAGTGACTGGACTACAATAATAATGTTAAATGTAAATGAATTAATGTAATTAATACCATGTATACTTTGATGATTTACTATATACAATAAAATCAGTACAAACCTTAACAATAATGTTTTCTTGTCTGATTCAAGTTAATAATCATTTCAATTTTCATGAGGGTATTGTGAGAAAGTCAAGTTTACAACAGAAAATACTTTGCACATGAGGTCAAAGTGATTTCATGAGTCAGTAGGATGATGAAAAATAGTTTGAATTTCACATTTAGGTAAAGTTTAATGTGATTCATAGCAAAATGATGAGAACCAGAGATAATAAATGAGATGAGAATAATGTCAGAAGAAATAAGACACTGTTGTAGAGGAAATTGACTGAAATTTAGAATCAGGTAGGTACCCGAAATCTTTTCGTTAGTAAACTATAATACTAGATATAGAAGCATATTTATTTGCGCAATGAAAAGGTATGTTGGCTCGGAATGTTATTGTAAATGGAGAGAGGAGAGAAAAAAATCGAAATTCAAAAATTCAGTAAAAAAAAGGTCAACAACATTATCCTAATTTTAAAATCTGACGATTTATGGTAAGATTTCAATTTGATACATGAGCTAAAGTACAAAAAATGTGGAAAGTTGCAAGTTGCCGATGATTGTGATTCTGATTATTATTATATACGAAAAATACACCGGATACCTACATATATATCCTATCTTGTTTATAATTTTCACTCTAATGTAATGTAACAGAAATTCTTGATTCTACTTCTTCTTCAAAAAGACAATGAACTTAACCTATAGCTTAGTTGAACTTTGTTTTAATATATGTTATATGTATATCCCTGCTTTGAACAAACAGTTTAATATATTTCGTCGTTACAAAATTTTTACATAACTTTTAAAACGCTTTGTAATATCAAAAAATTTGAAATTCTAAGAACAATTTCCCTTTCTAAAAAGAACTATCACTCAATGATTTTACGGATTGAAATCACATTGAAATAGAAAGTTTTCATTGCAACATTTTAGCAACACCTCTAAAGCTTCCAAAACTATTGTAAAATTCTTACGCAATATGAATTTGTTCATCTTACAACAACTGACTAAATTTAAATTAAAAGATTGACAAATTCTCAGTTTGTTATGTTTGCTACCTGTCAACTTGATTATAATTTTCTTCTAGAACCTCTGAGAGTCTCATTTGACTTTAATATATATTAGCATGCATATTTTAATTCGTAAAAGTTGATTGACCTTATTTCAACTTTGGAGAAGAGCAAAGATGGCAAAGATAAAAAACCCCATTTAGAATTTTAAAAAATGTCTACATCATTCGATCAAAAAGTCTCTGGAGTCTCTTGGTTGCTCATGATTGCTAAAGATAGACAAAGCTTGCAAATTTTTACAACTTGTTTACCTTTTTTCAACATTTAAAACATGTGTATTATAGTATATATGCTATAATATAGAATTTTAAAACATCTTTTTCTCATTGTCGGTTTTCTTTCTCAGACATTTTGCACATGCCATATGTATCTATATGTATAACAACTATACACCCATAAGATATATTCTACTTTTTGATTTCAAAACTTTTTCTCAATTCGTCAATCAATTTAACTATATATATATATAACATATATAATACTGAACTGTACTAGCTTTTATCGTCATTCTCAATCTGCGTCTATAGTCCTCTCAATACGGTTTATTTTAATGCTCAACATTATTTATTACAATGATAATATATTTCTACTATATCAATTTACAGTGTCAATGCTACTCACTTCTAAACTACTATATACTATTTATAAGCAATGAGTATATATAGCTAAAAGATATTTTTGCAGACGACAGCAAATTCATTTCAATTGCTAAATTTATCAAACTGCAAAAATTTTGATTTGAAATATCAAAGTTTTTTTGTAACATTTAGCAGTATAGCTAACTGGAACCATTCTAAGCTTCATATAGGCAAAAAATTCATCAACTTAGCTACAAAGACTTTTGACCCAACTTTATGTTTTACGTCGATATCAACGCTATAAGAGCTAACAGACTAATGTTGTTTTCTTCTATAAAAGTTTTAAAGGATATATAAATAGACAAGCTTAAGATAACATCGCATTTCATAATAGAAATATATATATACGATCAAGTGCGTAGTTTTCAGTTGATTTGATTAGTAAATGTAAATTTTAAAAGCAAGTGACGACCTAATGCTACATATACTTCTTAGTGGGTAACAACATACAATAAAATACAGGTGAAAACATCACTGAGCTATTAGTACATATAATGGCAACATTGTTATTTCGTAATTATTCTATAAGACATAACAATACAATAGAAGTTTGCATAATATGTTTACTTAACTTATACCATATTCCAGTTTCTAAAATATTCCATGTACCTATACTATTATATCACAATATTGACATTCTAATACCGTTAGTTGTTGTTACTTTGCAGACACTTCTTGTGAAATCAGATATCATTTTTTTACTCAGGATTTTCCAGAATATAAAGATAATCATATAAAATCCCGTTAAGAACTATATACAGTTTTTACAATTATTATAATTGATCCACAAATTCAAGCTACCGTTGATTCTTTTTAGACATACTCAAGAAACTTTTGTATGCTTCTTTGAAAAATAAAATCTGCTTTTTAGTAGAAGTACCGGAAGCTAGCACAAAGTTACATTGAAAAAGAGTTTCTTTAGTTGGAGTTTCCATTCTATGTACACTGCATTAGATATTGCACTAAAAATATTGATATCAATTTCTCTTTTTCATTCTTCTACTAGTTTCTAGTAAAGTCTACGTGACTCTAAACATTGACTATTATTATTTAACTTCACTTGGCTTACATAATATTCAAGGAAACAACTACCTTAAACTATAATATCAAATCTTATGTCGGCTAGTACTATTAGAAATCTCCAATAGCAGACTGATGATGATAGCTACATGTAACAAGTTTCAATTTTACATAACATCTCACATAATATTGTTTTATTTTTACTTGTATCACAATTTAATACATAATATGACATCAGTAATGTTTGCTACACGTGCTAAAGATTACGTGAGAACTTGGCTGTTGCTTATTTTTCTCAGAAAGAGTCACTTCGAATGAAATCTCAAATCCTTTTCAATTTTGTTTCTTATGACATAGATGAATGCATTTACGTAATTCTGAGTAACATCTCGCGTTTTTTTTCTAATATTCTGTCAAGGCTTCCAAGGTAGGCTGTTATCAAAGTTGTATAGTTCCGTAGAGACTTTAACTTGAATTATATAATGACGCATTTTATGAATCAATCTGACACTTTGAACTATCAAAATAGTCAACAAAAATAAAAATAATTGAAACATTCTGTTATTAGTACTTGCTATAGCCAAGAAAAGAAATGTACCGTTTGGTATTATGATTCACATAAAAAGAATTTAGACACTAAAATGTGACAACAATCTACGCATAAGAATTGCAACATACGTGCGTATATTGTATGTGATTTGTTGATAAAATGTCGACTTTGATCCCAGACTGTTTTGGAATTGTTCACGTAGTCATTTCATGACTTTAGTTTTATTTAGGTCACACCTATGTATAAATCGTATAAATTTTTGATGAATAAGAAGAAGGGAGAGGAAATAACACTGTGTGTACATATCTCTTGGTGAAAACAACAGATTTAATAAAATATATGTATCAGAATTTTAAGAGCTTCTTATTCTTTGTTCAAGAAAAATAATATATATTTAATTCTGTTTGTCTATAATCGATCAAAAATATTTCTTCTGGACCATTCATTTGACCTTCATAATATTAATTTTATTGTTTAGTATTTTCATATCCTGGCTTACTGACCTTTACAATCTATATAAAATCTAAGAGTATGTACATTCTTTGAATTTCTCATTTATTTTTTTTTAGTAAGATGGACAACAAAAACTGGTTTTTCTCCATTCCAAACATAATTTAATCTTAAAATAATATCAAGTCTTGCTAAATCAGTTAACTTGGTGCTTTTTGCAAACTGTAATATGTGCATTTTTATCAAAGTAGGAAGTGGGTAAATAGTCACTTTTCTCCAAGGTATATAAAAACACGTAGCTACATCGCAAAATACTTAGTAAAGGTTCCAGAAAGGTTAATCTTAGCTTGAATTTTTTTGTCGTTGTGTATAGTAAAGTGAGAGTGAAAATAGCTATAGTCAAATCAATTAAGAATTAGTGTAAACAGTTTTCAATTCTTGTTATTATTATTTTAAACATTCAAAGTCGATTAGGTGTCAGGTCAGAACGCAAATTCCAAGTTTTCCATAAAATATATATATAGCATTATTTGTAAATTTGACATTGGCGACATGGAATTTCACCATTGCATATAATTATTTATGGATGATTTTGTCCAGCAAAAGTAAACTAGATGATAATAAAAATTCAAGTGTCCTTGATTCAATGCTGAATAGTTTAATCAACATTCACTTATTATAATGAGAACATATAAAAAAGTGAAGAGAGAAAGAGAGAGAGGAGAGAGAGAGAGAGAATTTGCGTGGAACTGGAACTGACTCAGAAATGTAACTCTCTTGAAATTTTGGTCATGGGGTAGTTACTGGGTGCAGATGAGATGAGATGAGGATGAGATGAAGAAGAGATGAGATGAGATGAGGATGAGATGAGGATGAGATGAAGATGAGATGAGGATGAAGACATCATCTTCATCTCTTCTTCATCACCTCATCACATGCTACATACAACCCACTAATCTAACCTTGCTACTAGGAAGAGGTTAGTTCCTACAACATATCTAACCTAT
>VCNE01010168.1:0-24223 GCA_009869805.1 Oncopodura yosiiana
ATTCTTCAAGTTGAAGAATAATATTTTGACACTTTAAAACTAAATTTGACTGTTTTTCAGTCATTTTTAGTAAAACAGGAAAAGAGAGGAACTATCCTATCAAAATCCCTACGTTCGCTTTACAACCTCACTAAGAGGAACAGTGTGCGTCGAAAGTTAAAGTGGATGAAATGAAAATGTTTTGAATGATGAACGCGCTGTCGCAATTATTAAATTATTAGAACTAACCAATCGTTACAAATGAATGACCCAAATGACTTATAACTTCTTCAACTTTTTGTCTTTTTCCACCACCCTTCTCTTTTCTTCTTTCTTTTCTTGCTTTTACAACTTTAGGTTTTTCTTCAACTCGGTGAGAATTCATAAATTCATTCAAGAATCCACGGAATGCATTGATACCCATTGTTGTTGGAAAATCATCACCAGTTCCCTCATGTTTACATACATTTTCCATAATATTTGCAAAGTTAGCAATGAGATCTTTATAACGAATACTCAAAGGCACACCTTGTTTATTCGCAACACTGAATGTAGATACTAAATTTTCTTGAAATTCTTTTAATGCTTGTTGGAAAACTCTATCAACTGCATTCTCTTTTTGCCCTTCTTTACTATTTCTTAATTGAAATATTTTATTACAAATAAATTCTTGCATTAAGCTTAGCTCTTTTGCACCAGATATTATTTGATCTGATTTATCTGTAAATTCTGAGGTTCCAGTGAGATTAAATTTTCCACCAGTTGGTTTCTTCATGTCAGCTTGACTTTTACTTTGTTTTCTAATTTTTCTTCTTCCTGTTGTATTACTACTACTTTTAGTAGTAGTTGATGAATTTGCACCACCATCAACACTACAAGATTGATGATCATCACCAGCTTCACTTTGTCCAAGTGTAAGTAAACTAACAGGACAGGGATGTTTAATAACAGCTCCGTTTTGTACACATTTTGAATGAAAAAATAGTCTACAAAAATGACATCGAACTCCAGGAGCAAATAAAACATGTAATGTCTTTCTACAAGCTGTACATGATGTATCTCCACGATGAAATTTTGTTACTTTATCCAAAATATGAAAACCAACATTACTTGGGCCAGATGAAATTTCTTCAGTATCAGGTAGAAAAGATGTTTCATTTCCTAATGGAGATGGTGAGCACTCATCACTAGTACTTGCACTTTTACGAGTTTCACTAACACTTCTACTTCTTCTTATGTCACGATTTGTACCAAGTTCTTGTAATGAATTTCCCATATGTTCTCTTTCTTCCAAGAAATGTTGGCGATTATGTGCAGCAGAACCAACAAGAGCAGAATGAGATGTAGTAACTCCACTGAAAAATAATAATAATTAGAACAGTAACCGATTAGTATTTGTGTATTTATGTGGGTGGTTACTATACTGTATATATATATATAATATGTAGCGCATGTATATAATACAATTCATTTTCATTCATTTTTTTAAAACGGATGAGTAACTATAATAATAATAATAATACTATTATATGACGTGACAGACTGACTGTCATAGATTATATAATAATAATAAAACGTTGACTCTTTAGTATATAAACGTATGTATAATAAATAAGCAAAAGTCATTGCCTCGTAATAACGTGTTCTACTTTTTTCGCTTTTATCTAAGTATTACAAACTACAGTCATCAATTGAAACCGCATTACATATATTCTATGTAAGGATTACATGTTACTAACCTCTTTTGTGTTATGGAAGAAGGATATGCTTTATTTTGTTGTTGTTGTTGTACAAAAGCAAAAGTTGGTGCTGCAGCTGAAATGATACCAATAGTACTGCTACTTCTTGAATCAAACATTAAATCACTCTCTTGACTTGAATGACTTGCTCCTCCACCACTTTGATTACTTTCATGACTACTTCTTCTACTTTCATTTTGACTTTGAACTTCATCAACATTCCCTAAAAGTTTAGCTTGATTGTCTCTTTCAGCAATAAGTCTCCTTCGTTCTTCACGACGATCAAGACGAGATTTACCATTACCACTAACATGATCTTCTCGAATAATTTTACGATGTTGACGATGAAAATGCTGATGAAAATCCCCACTTCTTAATTCATCTGTTTGTCGACTAGTAGGATCAGTATCAAATACAACTTCCGGTGTGGTGCTACTACTACTACATGACATTGGAACAGCTTGAAGAGATCTAGTTTGTCTTAAATTTTGTAATATAGGACTACTTCTAGCTTGAATTACACCTGAACTTAATTTTGATTCAAGAGATAATCTTGATAGACCATTTCCACTCTTTCCTCCTTTTTGTTTGTTACTTCCTTGTTGTTGTTGATGATGATGATGTTGTTGTTGATTATCTAATGTGAGAGTTGATGGACTTGATGAAGAATGACTTGTCGAATTATATGTTAGCGTATCTTCATTTTCACTTTCACTATCTAGTAATACTGCTTCAGCCTTTTCTAATTTGGTCTTGCTAGTATTTCCAGCTAAAATAAAAAAAAATATAGAAAAAGTTATAAAAAAGAATTCATTTCTTTTATTGAAGGAAGAAGAAGAAGAAGAAAACTTACTCATAAATGTTTTAATATGCTTTTTAGCACGATTGAATGGATTGCCATTTCTTTTATGACCCTGTCCCATTTCCGCTGTTGGAATATAAAGTACATTTCATTGAACCATTAGTAAAATTACTCATACTATATATAAGATAATACATACGATATTTATCATACCTAAATATTCTTCTTCATATTTAATAAGTTCATCTTCTCCAACAATGGCAGTAGCTTTTTCTTTCCTACTTTTAAGTGATAATTTCTTTTTATTTCCTCTTTCCTTTACACTATCTTGTGATCCTTTTTCTAAATTATGACGACCTGATGGTGATAAACTACGTGGACTTGAACCAAATGGTGTAGATGTTAAAGCAAGAGTAAGTGCTGGCATTGAATCAGATAGTGATGATAATGATGGATGATGAAGATTAACAAGATTTGAATGTAAAGCTCGCTGAGTATTGATTGTGTCAATTTCTTCACTCTCTTCATGAACACCACTACTCTCTTCAGAATCATTAGAAATAGTTTCTTTAGATTTATTTTCATCAACCAATTCTTCTTGACTTGATCCTTTAGAAACAAATGCTTCATCAGCACTATCTTTGACTCGAATAACTGTTTGTAGTTTCTATATTTAATGAAGGATGTAAAAGAGAAAAAAAGAAATACAATAGCAAATTAGTTGTCAAGTTTAATTATTCTAGTCATTATGCTTTTTAACAAAGAGAGAAAAAAAAACTTTTCTTACATCTTTCTGTTTAGAGAATCTACGTTCTTGTTCTAGAATATGACGATAGCGTTGTCTCACCAAGTTTCCTCTAATTCTAGCTTGCATCACAATACAACTTTGTCGAAGATTTTCATACCATTTTCTAACTCTGTAGCCTTTCCAAACTTTTTGTATATATGTTGCAGCCAAATTTCTTATTCTCATATTGGCAATAAGTCTTTGTGCTAAAAACATTCGTACATATGACTGGATTCTGATAATAGCCTGTTGTACATGAAGAAAATTTCTTCTTTCCAATATTGTCCTATACCATCTTTGAATTCGTACTATTGAAGCCATAATTTGTTGATGGAGATAATAATCTAATTTAATTTTTTCTGTTTCACGAAGAAATACTTTAGTTTCTCCTAATTGGTAATGCAGAGGATTGAGTGAAAGTGCAGATAGGAATTCTTCAACGTCTCGTCGACCACTAGAAATATGAAGAAAAAAATTAAAATTAAAAATCTTTATATATACTACTTTTTCATCAATTTAAATTAATACCTGTTTAATCCCTTTGGTAGTAAGATTCTATATAGATGAATGAATTCATCAAATGTTAATCTGACATTATAGCCAGCTTGACGAATTCGTACAGTCTCAAGCATTCCAGTGTATCTTAACTGTGTTTGTACCAAGTCGTCATCAAATTTATTAGAAATCTATAGTAAAAGGAAGAAAGAAAAATATTTGAAATCATTCAATCTCTTATATTTCTGCCAAAAGTATATTTTATAACAAACCTTATCTGAGTTTGACTTGATACAACGAATAAAGAAAGGATTTGCTTGGTTAAGTGTAATCATCAAAGAATGAAGAGATTGTTGAAATTGTTGTGAGACAGAGATTGGCTGTTTTCTAGGATTGTAAGTCGTCTTATTTGAAACTCCCATAGCTAGCGTTTGACTCGCTAAAATCTTTACACTTTGAAGATTTTTCATACCACGTGTCAAAAGAGGTTGACTCCGGAACGATCGGTTTTTCCTATATTTTTTATATAAAAAAATATATCAAAACATATACATAACATACATACATCAACAAAGTACATAATACAAAAGACAAGATTTTCTTTTTCCCATATATACAAAAGAAGGGCTTATAATAAATTGCCACTACCAAAATCAAAATCAAATAATATATATATGTACAATAAAAGACGAAGAGTGTATGAGAACTGAGAAGTAGAACAAATAAAACAGGACAGAAAAAAATCATATAAAAATCAAAAGAAAACGAGTATGTATGTACATAAAAGTGAAGAAATAATGTCAAAAGCTATCCATATATATATTTATATAATATGTACATACATAACATCTATGATGAATCAAATACTCGTCATCATCAAGATTTTCTTTTTTCTTTCTAATTCCACAACATGCTTTGCAGGAGATTCATGAAATCACTCATGCAACGTGTTGCTAGAAAAGTATATGTACACAAGATTTTCTCTAGGAGTTTCATAATATAAGTACTATATATTCTTCTTACTACAACATAAGCTTACTTAGTGACACAGAGTGTACATCTGGTGAAAACTTTTCTTCTCTCTTTCAACATCCTATACCATACCTACCGTTTTATGTGTACACAGAGTGAAAGCATATATAAACTCTACCTACACTATACACACAACATACACAAAGTATAGAAAGAGAGAGAGAGAGAACATCAAACAAGCTACATAAACGATTGCACAAGATTTTCTTTCTACTTTTTGTGAGAGCTGCCGTGTACAACATATATATTATATACATCCATGATTATAAAAGAAGAAAAAGAAAATATCGATTTTATGCCACACTTTTTCTTACACTACTACCTGACTCTTTCTCTACCTTTACTATTATTGTACACAATACAACATCACCAGCAGTACATCATTATATGTTATTTCATGTATACTCAAGAAAGTAAAGATAAAAAAGAAAACCTCAAAAAATTCTTTTCCACTTTAACATTTCTCTCGCTCTCTCTCTCTCTCTTTCTATCCAGGTGATGGCGAAAAGGAAATGTTATGAGAAAAAACTTTTTCATATGTACCTTATATTGAACATATTATTGATCAATGTTGTATGTGTTATACAAAGAGAGAGAAAGAGCAAAGAAGCAAAATATAAAATATAAAAAAGGTTTAGAGAAATATTCACTCAAATAATTCTGAGAACAACTTGTACTTGTCAAAAAAGCTTATGTATCCAGCAATGTTTTAGCACTTTACACTACTACTTCTCTACTTTTACACACATGGAAGAAAAAACTTTGATAACATGAAAAACTAATGAAGCATGAACATGACAGCAACAGACATATAATAATATATACAAATTATACACAAAAAGTTTGACTCTTTGACATTTTCAAAGTATACAGGATATATAGTGTATAGGAAATAAATAAAAAAAAATTAAGCTAAAAGAATGAGAGAAAAAAATAAATCAAAAAAAAAGGTGCAACATACACAAAATAAACGCCATCAGGAAAACTTGTAGTGGTAGAAGTACAGCAAGGGCTTGAGTGAAGAGGTAAATAATTGTTCCTGTTTCCATTAGTATGGATACATTTATGATGATGACCATTGACTGCATTGCCATTCACCATATTATTCAGAGTTGTCGGTGGATTATTATTGCTATTATTATTATTCATATTATTTAATGTGGGATAAGGTCTTTGGTAATTGTTATAATATGAGTATTGTTTATGATGTGATCTTCTTATTGGTTTATACTTGACACTATGTTCGACATCATCATGATTCACTGTGGTTCGGGATAAAGGTAAGTGTGAGTAGGAATTGTTGACAACATTATTTGACAAATGTGAGCCTTCCGTATGAGCATCACTATTATTAAGCCAAAAACAAATTGAATAAATAAATAAATAAAACATAAATAAAACAAGGACACAACTTATAGAAGCGACAATTATTAGCTTATAAGTGCTTAATATAAAATTTGGTATTATGAAGCGAAAAAATAAATTGGAACTGATTAATTAATATATTAAAAACAATAAACCAAAAGTAAACTAATTCTTTAAAATATTTTTTAAGTATTATTTATTAGTTACACATTTACTGAACTGACTTACGCAATTCTGTTGATACGCAGGTTTACTGATGATATTGTAACAAGCAGGCTATAATAAGAATGAGGATACCAAATAGAAAGTTTTTTACTATCTACCAAAATTTTATGTCCTTTGATACTTTGTAGTAAGAGATATATAAAAAGTCTCATTTCTGTTTTATATTTTATTTTTATATAGGAGAAGCGCAAAGAAGAAGTTAGTCACAATATATTAAAAAAAAACCTGTATTAAAAAATTATAAATAACTTACTTGATTAGTTTGTCATTTGAACTTCGTCTTCTTCCAGGACTTGAGTACGCTCTAGATAAAGTACTTCGAGCTATGTAAAAATAAAAAACAAATTGTTTGTTACTCAACACAAGTCCAACACAATACTAATACAAATTTTTCTTTAAACAAATTATTATCACTCTTCTAATGTCTTTTTTCAACAGAGTCCCGTTGTGAACTGATCACTCATACTCATTAAACCTACACTACTACTCTCAACTCAACTGTTTCAACATGCAATCTGTCAGAAGGTACAAAGTTCAGGTTGCAATTAATAATATCTATATGTAGTAGAGTCCAAAAACTAACACCTACGAAATCGGACATCATATTGTTTACCTACACATTTCCGCTAGAAGCCTAACTTATAGACTTTATCTTGAATCATGTATAATACACGTGAACTTGTCTATATATGTATGACATAAGGTATCATCATCAAAACTAATAATACAAAGTTCAACTCTTTTTTTTGTAGTAAACAATAAATACAATATATATATATACCTTTAGCTAAGCGTTGTCGTCGACCTGCATCACTGAATGCAAAGTACGCTCTGAAAAATGCACGTAAAATTGCCCAACGGAAAACAGCCACTGGATCAATACCAACAAGTTCTCGGACAAATGCTAAACAGCTATTCTTCAATACACTGACTACATCATGTCTCATCAGATCCATATTCTTCTCTCGAAATTCAGATACCTAGAAATATTTAAATACAAAAATTAGGAATTATATGATTCTTCTTTTTTCTTCTTTCTGTGCCATATTACAACAATATATATACGTGACATGACAATTTTAACCCATTACTACTAATATATTTTCACATGATCTTCTTCTACTTTATACACCTTCTGCACGTTCTTACATGTGAATCTATAAAACAATGTGACAAGAAAGGAGGAGAATAAAAAAGAATAATGCATGAACATAATTTTAATAATGTCAGTCGTGACTTTGAAAAAAACTTGGTTTTCTGAATGGTGAAGGTCTTCTTCATTTTACTCATTTAAATTTTTGTGTTTATGATTTTCTTCTACACACACACTCATGCAACAAGTTTTTTTCCCAAGTGACGTACACTAGTAATCTCAATATTTAACTGGAAGTGAAACAGACCATTATTTGTTTAGTACTACAATATAAGAAATTCACATTATATTGACACGTGTCTACAAAGATTCAGAAAGAGTAAGAAGAAGAAGAAAGAATCAATGTGTTGTTAAATTCTAATAATAGATGTACAAATCAAACATAAGTTTCCTTATGATCGTCTTTCATATTTGAGGCAGACATGACATGTTCGTCATCATCAAAAGGACATAAAAGGAAGATAACTACTCACCTGATACTTGACTCTTCCAGCAAAATGTCTAATGATGAATGCTGCTTCTCTTCGTTGAGGGATTTGATAAAACTCGTGCTCTTTGTAGACCGAATTAAACTTCTGAAGTAGAGTTTCATTCGTCGCTCCAGGAAAGCTATATACATCAAAAGCACCCATGTTATTTCAAAGTAAAAAAATCAATATTACCTACTCTACTTCTCTACCTCAGCTCAACTTTCTCTCTCTTTGTAATACTCTCTTCGTCATTGCAAAAAGTCGAATAGGTGAGCTCTCAGAAGAAGAGAGTGACTCTGACTGATTATGAGAGTTCACCAAAGAGTATATTACATCTACATCTACCTCTCCAGATTCTCTAGATGATGATGATAGCAACAGCAGAAAACCTCAGTCTATATACTACTCTGATGTAAAACTAAAATTATACATCATACAAAATCCTGGCAACCTTTATGTTAGTGATGAGACTATCTCTCTATTGTACAAGTCTACACTGAGAAAGGAAGAAGACTACACAAGTGGAAAGGAAATTACTGTAATTGGAATCGATCTTTACATGCATATATCATCATCATCATCATTTTTATCTGTATATTCTCTACTCTAATCTTTTGACTTAACTAAAATATGTATATGCTTTATAAAAAAAACTTACTTGCACTGGTCATCAAGAATACAGAGAAGACCACTAAAAGACAAAAAAGATGTTGTCAATATTTGAAATATATTTAAAAATTATGATTTTCTTACTTTGGTTTCCCTTCAATAAGAGTTAGACAAGGTGTATTATCCATAAAGTCAATATTTGTCCATCTAATACGTTCTTTCTTGTATTCTTCTTGTTCGTATTCTGTGTAGATAAAATTTACATAATCAATATCATCATTTATCATAATATAAATTTTGTTTTTAATACACTTACTAAAGACATGAAGATTGAAATAATGTTGAAGATGTTCATTAGCTACGTTGATATTAAACTGCTCATAACTGCAAAAATGTAAAGGATATAACAATTAGTTAAGAAAGAATATTTATCTACTCTGTAGGTAATCTTTTAATGAAAGAATTTTATTCGTTCTTTCTTATTATTATTTGATGAAATGCAAATTCAATTATAAAAAAGATTGAGGCTATTACTACAACATATGTGTATGTATACTATCTTCAGTACAAAACAACAAATAACAAAAAATCCTTGTCAAGGTAAGCATGTAAAGTAATACTTGTATAATAATATTAAAATTTTTGCTCGTTGAGAAGCATCAGCAAAAAGAAGAAGGTAACACGTAACAAAAAATATTGGTCACTATAAGATGCTAAACTGTCAGATTGTAATTTATACGAGTTCATTCTCATTAACTTTTAAATATGTTAAGTTAAAAAGTGAAGAGCATTGAATGAACACGAATAATAATATTATAATAAAAACTATTAGACACACTAATATAAACACGTAAGTAAGTAAAGTGATAGTGAATGTCTCTCTCTCTTTGTGACGGAAAAGGCATATTTACGTTTATTTCTTTCTATGAAAAAGATGCATAACTCACGCCTTGTTTTGACTACTCTCTGCAATATTTGAAGGTTGTCAAAAAAAAGCTCACATCATTTAATAGTAATGTGTTAATATTCACACTCTATTCTACTATATTCGCACATTCTAAATTGAAATTTGACATATTTTTAAGTAAAAAAAAGTCATATATCATCATTTTATGTCTCTCTGCTTGTGGCTACATTTATCATATTATTATACGTAGGTTTCAGACTATTGATTGTAAATGTGTGTCATTTAAATCCACCTACCTGTTACAATTCCCAAAGTCTTCAAATCCAAAAATGTCCAATACGCCAATCGTTTTTCCAAATGCTTCTGATGCACTATTTGGGTCTTTTTTACTCAGGAGAGCATGATTAACTTGTAGCACGATCCAGTCGAACAAAGCTGTTGTTTTAGAATAGACAAAACAACACAAAAGATTATTATTATTTATAAAAAATTAAGTTTATTAAATTTCTTTGGATCTTACCTCCATATAAACATTTCGCCATTGCATCACGAAGAAAGTAAGCCTGGAAAGTAGATAAAAAAGAGAGATTTTCAATTTTATTATTATCATATTGTCACACATATAAATATAGTTTTAGAAACCCATACACATCACTCGAGTGACACACATATCTACTGTAATTTTTAACAATTTGGTGACAAATTTCACTACTCATTTAAGCTTAATACCGCAATAATGATCATTAATTTGTGATATCAAGTATGGAAAATTATATACTGACACTCACTTGACTGATTTTTAATACTATAATCAGACACTTTCTCTTCATCAGTAACTTGTGACATTTTAAGACAAGACACGTGAGAATAAGTTAGAAGTAACAAAAAAAGTTATTTTATTACAACAAATAAAACACAGTGCAAAAAAAATCGAGAAAGGAAAAGAATCGTTTAGTAATAACAGATCACATCTACAACTTAACTTCCTCCAAAATATATATGATAAGCAATCTTGTACACATATTTTACGTAACTAATAAGTTTCTTCAAACTATCATCTGCCTCACCCTTTCTGCACATATATACATCTACTACAATATCATATGTCCAAATAAACATTGATGACATGTCTGATAAAGTGTCGCAAGCCATTATCTTCACATCAAATAGGTAGATTGAATCAACTCTGTCGCATGGTAAATAGTTTTTACACTAAACTAGACTTTTAGTCATAGACAACACACAAGTCGCAACATTTAAGTGTAAAAACAAACCCGAGGTACTCATCCTCATCTCCATAAATCCTACAACTACTACATAACAACTAACTTACGACGACAACAACACAACTTGTCCTTTCGCTTTCTCATCTCTTTTACTATATGTGTGTGTAATTTTTTTTCCATTATTGAGTAGGAGTTGTGTAAGAAGAAGAAAGATCAATGAACAGTAAAATGTAAGTAACCTAAAACTACGCAGAAGTTTTTTCTTCTCTTAAACCACCTCCACACTAAAGTCTCAAAGGAATTCTGTATCTACTACAGTTCAACTTCAATTAAACTCTACTATACTGTCTCATACGCCCTGGTCATTTTACATTGTCCACCTCTTTCAATAATACATTCCACAAAAGGTATTGTTACAATAAGTTGTGTTGTCGGTGACACAAGCTCTCTGCTGCTCTGAGAATTGGGAATACATAGCGGAAAGTCATTAAATACATATGTATCTATGAAGCCCCACAAGAATCAAGTTAATATAACAAAAAGGAATTCTCAAATATGTCATCTACTACTGACTTATTCGTCTGACTCATCAACTTTATATTATGAATATAGTAGTACATACTAAAGTGGGCATTTATTGTATGTAGCTCTTTTCTGTTTCCAAGAACTGCAAATAACCCATGACCTACTATTTACTACCTACTCGTTCTTCTTCTTATAAGAATATAAATATTCTCTTGTAGAATATTTGGTAGAAATAATTTAATTACATTTCTCTTTATGGTCCACTGAAAATGGGCTACAATCCAATGAATGAGAACATATCATTGCGTGAAAGTATATAGTAAAAGACATTTTGTAAATTATGGCAGAACTGCAATAAAACCAACTGTTCATTGACTACATAAATGTTTCCAAAAAGATCTTGGACACAGTTTTTTGAAAATTATGTTCATATATTGATAGCTGATAAGAAAATATTAAAAATATCAACATAAGAAGAAATGTCGCATCTCCTCGTATCAAGAATATCAAATTCCAATTCCTTCCAAACGAGTCAAGGATATCATAATCATACATATATTATAGGAACCGAATTACGTACGAATGTTTCCGGCACTAGAATTTAATTGCAAAACTTGGAATAACAAAATTCTGAAGGAAACTGGAAATAACCGAATCACTGAATTAATGAAGTATTGAACAATCAAAGTAGTATAGTGTGAGTGAGAATTACAAAATAATCCAATAAGCACCAGAGCTTTTAGACTATAAATTGTATATATAAACTAAAAATAAGTTTCCCTTTAACACGACATCAATTATTATTATTACATTTTCTATCATGTATTACTGAACTACAGGTTTCCTGCATGTGACCAACCCTCAAAAAAAATTAAAGTAAAGTGCTTTTTGCATGATAATGAATGGCAAGCAAAAGTAAAGTAGTATATAGTTACATTAGAAGGTCAAAAACCTGCAAAAAAGTAGTAGTATAAGAGACAGCATCTGTGTTTTAAGTAGTACTTGTTGTAATCTTAAACTCATCGACATTTATGTCTCTTTCCCATTCATAGTAAAGTGTAATTTGGAGCATAATGTCAAAACAACGAAACAACCTTTTCGTATGCACTCATTACTCATCAACAGACTCCAAACAACAGACATTATTTAACAGTAACTCAATTCAACTTCCTTGTAAAGTGTGTAGAACAAAAATTTACGCATCAAGAAATCTAATGTGCAGCAAGTTAATCTTTAGTACATTATATTTGCGTAAGGCAGATTCATCTCTCGTGTGATGTAGACAAACAGACTTTTAATTCATTTCTCTCTTACCTCAGGCATACGGTAATTTATCGTCAGTGTTTCTCCTGAAACTCTTGCCTTCTTGGAAGTTAGTGCAGCCGTCAATGTTTCTTCAGTCACCTGAAAGTTAGAATAATACATATCATCATCACCATCATCCTTTCCTTATCCAAATATAATATTAAAATGAATTCACTTTCTATATAGCACTTACACGTAAAAGAGAGGAAATTTGACGAACCAACTCGGGATTTTTAACCAATACTGACTCGTCATGATGATGACTTCTCTTCGGAACAAACTCAACATTTCCTATACACAAATAAATAATAATAATAATGAGTATGATGAAATGATCCAATAGACAGAATGCCATAATACGACATAAATCATTTTCATCATCACAATAAGTAGTAGAATATAGAGAGTAGCCTAAAGGTTCCAGCTCTAGAGAACTGCTATATAAGCCAAGTTGAGAATATCAATAAAGACAAAAACAAGCTATCTATCTCTTTCACTACAAATTGACAAGCGTTTCAAAATCGCCGATATATAAAAGACATACTACTATCTTCTTAAAATATATTACAACAATCTCTCATATCTCAAGACTAGATTTACGAAAGATGCTCATCTGTTCTGCATACTAATATACCAAATCATTCACTTTCAAAAGAGTCTAATATAAAACAAGAAGAAAAAGAGACTACGTTTGTTATATGCCAATTTTAGTATTTGAATATGCCTATTCTAATGATAAGACTTGCAATAGGAACCTGTTTTTGATTTTGTGTATATGTATCCTATAAAACTACTGTGACAAATATATTATTTAGGGTACAACATTGAGCATCAAATGATACAAAAGTAACATCACAACTACACTTCTTTATTTCTTCTGCTATTATTACCAATCTAGTAAGTTTCACTAAAAGTAGTATCGTTGTTGTTGTTGTTTACTATATTGTGGTTTAGCATACAATGATAGCTTTAAGGGTTTTATTTTATATGTGCTCTATACATTACACCTGTTGTACTTGAATTAAGAAAGACAAGTTGAACATTAACAACATTGGCTACGGCTCTAACAATAAAGGTGTCATTTCTTCTTCTTCTTCTTCCTCAGCTTTATAGTAAACTCGTGTGCATAATACAAGTTTTTCATGTATTATACACATTGACTGATTAATTGTTTTAATAACTTACCAAGTAGGAGTACAGCAGATAGAACAGAGAAAAGTTTTCTTTGCTTGTCCGAGCTAAATCCTACCATTTCCATCGATTGCTTTAATCTTGAAAATTCATAGCTTTCGTCAACTCCTTCGAGTGTGAAACAGCCACTCTGTAAAAAAAATTTTAAAAAAGATACATTGACATTAATTATTTAAATATTTACAAGCATAACGAGAATTAATAATAGTAAAGGT
The DNA here is from genome assembly GCA_009869805.1 of Oncopodura yosiiana. Taxonomy (NCBI): domain Eukaryota; kingdom Metazoa; phylum Arthropoda; class Collembola; order Entomobryomorpha; family Oncopoduridae; genus Oncopodura; species Oncopodura yosiiana. The sequence goes on from VCNE01010168.1 coordinate 14,026, forward strand.
CTCTTGCTTTAAAGCTCATTCAACTCATTATCATCGTAAGAATAAACTTTACTCAAAGTTAGCATTTATCTTCTTTTCTAATTAAGGTAAATATCATTATTAACTCATTTGTCTAATTATTAGTTTCGTTGTCCAACTCTAATCTTTTATAATACGTTAATATATAAGACCTGTTGCTACTGAATGTACGTTGTACATATATATATATATATATAACTCAAGGATCATGCAATGCAAATGATTATTATCTTATATATGTCTCGACTTAATCTCTTGTTCCTTCTTAATGTTTTAAGATGTATTTCTTCTTCTTGCACGCAATGCTTTTAAGAAAAGGCTTAAGATAAAAAAAACAACAGCAACAAGGAACTACATTAAAGTTATATAGCTTCTTTCTCACCAAGTCTAATTTGATAAATTATGCATTTTAAAATCTTCATTGAGTTTTTATAGTGTGTGAACTGATATGTTCAATAGCTACTAATGAGAAATAAATACTATTACTCGACATACATTTACATATACATAAATCAAAAAAATAAGTGCATGTTTTACTACTACTATATAGCTTTTGCAAAAAAAGAGAGCATGACATAATCAACTGAAAACAGAAATCCAGATGCGATTCATGACTGACAGATAAGTCCATATGGTTTTCACATCACTCAACGCTCTTGGAATGAGAAGAGTTTTGTGCACATAATAATATAAAAAAAGAGTTATTAGTAGTACAAGAGGCTCACTCAACTATATAAGTCGCAAGAAAAAGATTACAAATACCAGACCACTATCACACATTACATTTCCTTCCTTCTTCTCATCTCATCTCTCTTTTCTTGACAACTGTGACTACTACTTTGAAGACTTTTCTGGACCTCTTTTCCACTCTAATCTTCCTTTCTTTTTTCCTTCTTACTGCTGCCTACTACTCTATTCCATATATAACTTTTATAAGTAAGTTCTTTAACCATAAAAATATTTTAGTTCATTTAGAGACAGAAAGAGAAGAAAAAAAATCCTTCTAATCTTGTATTATATATATCCCATCTTATTTCTTTTTCCCAGCCGTCTTCAAAGACTCTCTCTCTCTCTCTGTTGTTGTAAGTCTACCAGAGTACAAATCATGAGGGAGGAAACTTCACCAGTCAGCTTCACTTAACTTATGAATATAGTAATAAGTAAGTACCACGAAAAGAAGAAAAAAAAGTAAGACCTTATTATGATTGCTACGTCATACAATAGCATTACAAAGTTGGAATTAGAGAGAGAGAGAGTATATAGTACCCTTCTTCATCATAAAGTACATACATTCTTTTGATGGTATTTTTAAATTAAGTATCAAAGAGTGAGAATCAAGAGAGCCCTTTTTTCTTATTCCATTTGGCTGACAACATAAAGTATTATATATCTACCGCAAGAAATATAAATGCCTTTCTAAATTTAGTTTAAGTAAATGTTCTCCTCTAGTTGATTTAAAAGTGAAAATGTATGATGACAGTATAATATTCAATATTTTTCATTATATTTCTTCTATGATACATCTCTGTTAACTTTTCTTGTACCATTATACACATATGCTTTCAACAATGAGTAACACTAACAAAACTCTATTTTTATTTTAATCACTCTAAACTGATGACATATTGATGAATGAAGGAAACAACTTTTCCGATTTCTTTCAAGCGAAAGTGTCGTCCATGACCCTATTGACATTTTCTAAAAGTGTTGACGGAACGTGTTGTATTACATGGAAATAAACATTATTATATTTTATATTACTTCCAACCTTTACACTTTACAACAATATAAATGCATGTGTGAGTGCTAGAATTTTCAGATAACTCCCAAGTAGTCGTTATATATATCGTCAGTCAGAGTAGTCATGAAGAAGTAACCTTTCAAATCAAAGACAAAAACTCATGTGTCGGTCGGGACCTTTTATATGAAACGAACAGGTAAGAGAAATCACAAAAGAATGATTTACATCACACAAGAAGAAAGAGAGAGTAGAGTCTCTTTTCTGGACTACAAAGGAAAAGTTAAGAAGTTGAAGTAATAGTGCATCGTCCTATTTCTTTGTCTTTTCTTTTGATGATGATTCTCGTGCTACTACAAAAGCCCCCAAAAGCTATTATTCTCTCTTGGAGCAAAATGTTTTCTTGAGCTTACGAGTTTGTGATTAATCTTAAAGTTGTCAAATACACACAACGTAGCATAGCAGAAAAGAGACTTGGAACATATACTAATATATGTGTGCTCAACCTTTTGACTTTTTAGTCAGTTACCAAACACGTGTAGAAGTAAAGACAATAAAGTATTTCTTTTGTGAGAGATTTCTTTCTCTTCTTCTAGTCTAGGGGACATAAAAGAAAGCATTTCCATATTACAAAATATCTCTTTGGCTGGCATGAGAATAATTACATCCTGATTGATTCTCTACTATATAACTAATTAATTCCTGTCTTGTAGTCTCTTCTCTTTGGTCATCATATTAAAGAAGAGCTTCAATAGCTATCAGCAAAAAAAAAGTAGAGAGTCTTCTAAATAAGGACATCAACTCTTCTTTCATATATATTGCTCCATCACAATTAGTATTCTCAATATGCTTAGACACAATAAACTTTCAAAGCAGACAATCTGTCTAATCTCTCTCATATTCATTTTTCTCCCATCTTTTTATGATGATTGTTTAACATATAAAATACACACACACACACAAAAAAAACGTTTTGTAAGGTGGAGTGTGTGTGAGTGAGGACTCCTCTTCTATCTTATTATATAATGACATTTACATAGATAGACAAACTTAACAAACAAATGAATGAATACAATTGCATGTTTATTTGGAAGAGTCACGAAAAAAAAGAGGATGAAAAAAGGAAACACCTTTACATACTACAGAGAAGAAAAAAAAAGAGTTTTGTTGTATGCATTTCTCACAAGAGCAAGTTAAAAGTTCATGTCTGCTGTCTCATGTATCATGTAGTTTTTTCAGCAAGAAAGATTCAAAGAGTGTGAAAAGGATAACATCTCGCTTTTAATAATACAGAGTGGAAGTGCGGTTATTTTAGCTGTAAAAATATATTTCTTTCAAGGAAGTTATAAACTTATTTCCTTCCACACAAAAAGTCTACATACTATACTACTACTATACTTACTAAATATGCGACCACAAACAGAAAAATCATTTAATATGTAAAATTAGCCTGAACCATATAAACAACATTTATATTATTTAAGATTTACATATGTATATAAATATATGAATCACAACAAAATAAATGCACAGTAAGCATATTTTGCAACTACTGAATTGAACTAGGGCCAATATATAAAAAACCTCAAAAACAAGGCAATGTCACAACAAGTAATCTCTTGAATACTCTCTACTACTACTAGTACATACATACTACAGTGACATTTAATGTATAAAGTTATGTGTAGTGTATAAGGCAGTAGTGATATCTTTAATTTAAACTACCGTATCAAACTTGAAACTGGACGTAAGCCAGTACAACCCACTGAGCATAAAAAATTACTTGATTCTGCACTAGATTACTACATATTTAGCCTTTTAGCAGTGAGTAAAGTAAGAAAAGAAGGTGTATAGCAATAGTAGTAGTAGAGAGTGAGTATCTTCTTCTCTTTGACTTTACTCTAATCTTTTTTGATGTATAATGTGTAAACCTTCTCTTCATTCAATAACACCATAATACAGAGAGAAAAAAGATAGAGAGAGAGCAAGCCAATTTTGCTAAAGCTAATTTTGCTTTTCACATCACATATTTAGATCATCATTTCTCAGCTTCTTTGCACCGACCAACCTTTTCATTGGCATTTGGCTGCTGGAGTATATAACGTGAAATAGTAAATCTCATCAATTTTTCACGAAAACCGAAATAGATTATTTCATCTTCGTCGTATTTATGTACTATCCCTAAACATACTAGTAGTTAAGTAGCTACTACTCACTCTCACACTATTGCTACAGTTTATGAGGAAAAGGAATTTTACACATTTCAGCTGCAGCTTTATCTTGATCGTTTTCCGAAAAAGCAAACTTTAAAAAATGCCATAAAATCCACCTACACATATTTGCATAAAAAGATTATTTTACAGTAAACAGCTCAGCTACGACATATAGTAACAAAATTTAGTTAATTTTAGACAGCCACTGAAAATCTTTACTCACACAACTCACTTCATTAACAGATTTTTATAAGTATTTTTAAGCGAGGATAAAAAAACACTCAAGTCTTTGTATATTATTTTAGCTCAGCCTGTATGCTACGTAGAGATCTTATAGTATTCTTTTAGTACTATCTCATCCTCATCAGAATTCTGAAACGACACTCTACTCGGCAATAATTCAATCTCAAAGAAATCTTCTTTTTACATACTTTTACTACTACACACTTTACATACCAAACTCACAAACTATAGTGATATATAATTTTCAGCCTACATACAAGACATGCAAAAAAGGTCAATCTGAACTGAAACAATGCACAGTAATTAGTTAAATTAGAGTAAAAATCTTGATTCTTTTCTTATTCAAAAATCTACACACAACGAATGACAAACAATAGTGGTCGTGGTCAAAGGCATACTTCTTTAGATATATTACTTTATGATGGCAAAAGATTCTCTTGGTTAGTCACATAGACATTATTAAGAGACACAAGAATTGGCAAACCATATGCATTTTATGAACATTATTATTATTATTATTGAGAGAGAAACAACAATGCTACATTATAAAACTATATAACTCTCCTTTTTCTCAACCTATAATAGTTATCATCATCGCCACCACATAAAAAGAATACTATAGAGCTAAATCAAATTTAAACTTTTCACATATTTCTTTAGAGACAATCATTTTTAACCACCAAATAAACAGAAAAAAATGATACTTGCTATAAAAAAAGTATGTTAGTTTTTCTTACCTGATTTAAATAGTGATATTCATGTGGAGGTAGGAGATTCAGAACTTCTCTTTCAGTGTCACTTGCGCCAGCTAATAAGTAGTAGAACACATGATAATTTCTTTCATTCTTAGCTTGATGACAAATACGTGACTTTTCCAATAAGTATTTTTGTACAATTGCCCTAGAAAAAAGAAAAGAAGAAAAATTATTACTAAAAAGTTAGAAATATTAATGTTTTTTTTATCATAAAAAATGTACAACTTTCCAATAAATAACCAAATGCACATATAATTATTACTACTTGGGTACTCATATTACCGAAACCAAACTTGACACAATACTATAAACCTCTAGAAGTGCAATAGTCAGAAACCACAATCTGTCAAAGAAAAAACTCTTGAATTCAGTCTCACTCATCATTATTATTATTTTCACTCATCCAACCATAATATAAAAAATTGCGTACTCAATGTTATGATTTTACAATTTTACTACATTCTCATGGTTTAGATACAAAATTTCACAACCATATCATTCATGTAGATACATACTTTGTCTTGTAGTCATAAATGTGTGTCAATATGTGCAGCAATATAACTTTGTCAAGTGATAGTGAGTGGTTCATTTATGTTTTCTTTTAATAAAAAAATAAATAAATAAACTTACCCGTGCACGAGTCCATTCTCTCTATAAGATATTTGAATAAATTTTCCAAAACGACTTGAGTTGTTATTATGTGCTGTCTTTGCATTTCCGAATGCCTGCAGAAAAAATAGAGAAAAAAATATTTACAAATTAGTCTGGTTTGTTTTTAAAATTCGACTTTTATATATAAGTGCTTTGAGTTTTCATTTTGTTTTCAGAACAAGTCGGCATATATTTCATACACGCATAGTGTTGTTATTATAAGTATGCAAAAATCTATTGTCACTTTTTTAACATATGAGAGGTAGTCGTCGTCACTTAACTTACTTATAGAGGTATAAGAAAGTAGGTAAGTTTAGTGGAGACAAAAAAAACTAAAAACGGAAATTTATCAAAAGATGCATTATTACACACCACCTGTACTACAAAATACAATGCCATTGGCTACATTATTACACAGTTTCCACAAAGTAGGCTAAAGCATAGCATAGCCGTGTCAACTTTGTTGTCAACCAGCGATTATATTAGAGAGACGAGAACAATACCGCAACAAAAACGTGTAGTACGTATTCATACTTTATGTCAGTAGAACAACAACAACAACAATGCAGTATGTACAACGCATGATGAAAAAAGAGCATAGATCAACATCAAAAATGTGTTGGAAAAAAATATATATAATCTAAGCACTAAAATTACAATTTGAGCTTTTGTTCTATTATATTTTATACGCATTCTCTCAACACATATATTATTGTTTCAAATTGAAAGTTTTATACGCTGATGGTGGTCAAAGTCAATTTACATTTTTCTTGTTTTTCAATGGCACACTATATCACTCAATGTGACTCTCTTGACAAGAGAGATATTGAGATTAAACCACTTTATCTCAACACCTTGCAATTTTTTTAATCCAATCTATAGTATAGATTCTAGACTAGCCAAGCAATGTTGTCATACCTCACACAGCGAGCCAAATAAAACCGGTGAAAATAAAAGAAAATAGATGAGAGAGAGAGAGAATAACAGAGAATTGTACAGAAGACATAAATACATATTTGATGTTATGATAATGATACACATTTTGTTGTAGTATAGTGTGTAGGACTTTCTAATACTTATTTCATTCATCTTGAAGTACTTGTATTTATTATTTATTGTGCCAAGTTCGATGAGAGATACAGGTGTGTTTACAATTGATAATAATACTTCTCATAGTCAACTCAACAGTCAACACCTCTATCTATTTCTTATTATATTATTTCACTTTACTTTGACCGAGTATTATTATGATATATAGAAAAGAATCAAGATTTAGAAACCAAATGGAATGTCCTACAAATCCATATTCATATTCAAATCATATAAATCATAGTGTAAATAAAAAAGAACCTCTCTTCTTTAACGAATCAAACCATTTTTGTTGTAATTGCATGAATATCTATCTATCTACCTCTCAACTCAACAACCACCACTACCACAACAATTGAATTCATTTTTCCTCTCAAACTAGAAAACTTTTACGTACTTATTATACATACATCAACAACAAGAAGTAAATATGTGCAGTTTTGTGTGTGTGTGCACACACACACAATTTATACACAAGGTCAACTTCCACAACAAACTCGAACTTGCTTCATTTCATTTGGGTGAATAAATATTAAGCAAAAACACTCAATAGAAATTCACGGCATTTCACATTCAAATTCATACATGTATACTCCACTGACTCATTCATTATCTTCTCTTTTCCTACCTATAAGCAGACTATTTACTACTTAATTTAATTCTATTATACTTTGCATACAACAAACATTGAGCACTTGAAAGAGAATGGCCCTCGAAAAAGAAATTGATTTTCGCAATAAATTGGAAATCTTTCAACAAACTAATAGTAACTACCAACAAGAATGTAAACAATACACACGCAAAACTATCAACATCAACATGATCCTGTAGTCCAAGTCAAGTCAGCCAACTGAAAATAAAACAATGTAAATAGTCTTCTTCTTCTATAGAAGAGCAAAAAGTTATTCGCACTGTCAAGTTGTTGATAATAACAAGTTTCATTATGGATTCATGAATTGAAGACCACTTGAAGAATTGAAGATATTATACCAACAGTCACTATATATCTCTTCGTCATCATCATCATCATTTCATCGTGAAGCTACTGTTGTTGTTAAAACTTTCCTCTTCATTGCATGAACAATGCTTTTGAATATTCATGCTGCCGACTCATTTATAAGTTGGTTTGGTTTTCATTCATTCTAACCACTTGTGAATTGTGATGTACTCTACTACTATTTTGACTGACTCTACTCCTTCTTTCATTCACAACTTGCTAACTCACAACAATTATTGTCAGTGTGTGTTTTGTTGTGTAGTCACTTTAAAAAATACAACAACAGTAGTAGTCAATGAAAAGTATGTTTTTAGTGTCAGGAAAAAGCAAACAAGAAGTATATGGTCATCAATAGAAGACGGCGATTCTAAAGCTTTGCTACCTCATAAAAAAGAATAATGATAGAGCGACAACAATAGGAAAAAAGCAAGGTGATGAGATTATTCACAAAAAACAGCAACATTGAAGTATATTGAAGATGTTACTTTTATGCTGTAAAGCAATATTTAAGAAACATCTTCCTCATTCCCAAATGTTACGTAGGTTAAAGAAGTATAATCTTTTTATGACGCTGCCAACTTCACGTCACTTCAAACACGTCTACTCAATAATAAACTCTTGCTTACAGCTAATAAATATTTGGAGCGCGTCACATCATTTGTCACAGAAGCATTTATTTTACTACCTTACTACTCTAGTCTCTCTAGAGAGCTTGAATCTGTGACGAATTTATTTACATCATGAACTATATACTACTATGCTACTATTATAACTTTGTGTCTCTTTCTTATGCAACAGTTTGTAGAATTTCAAACTCAAAAGCAATTTCATAGTTATGACACTTTTTTTGTGTTTACATATATATATATATATATAAATTATATACTTTTTGTCACTTGTATATAATTTGTGATTTACTAGTTCCACTAATCAGTAACGGATATAGGGAGATTATAAATGTGTTATTTATAAATACTTCAACAACAACACCTACATGCAAATCTATATAAGAATGTCACACTTCTGAGAAAGAAGTCGAAAAACTTTTAGTAAATGCTCAAGTTTCAACTTCTACTAAACTCAGACACATTATCAATTCAAGGGCTTCAACAATAAGCAATAAACATTTAGTAGTAAGTTAATAACATTTAGTACTTAGTAGCTTCTTGTAAATGAATGCGACATACATATTAGCTTGACGCGGATACACTTTATTATTATTATGATATTACATGCATCATAATGAATTCAACCTTGTGTACAAGTTTTTGTCAAGTTTTATAATTAGAAAAATACGGAAAGGTCGTTAATAAGAAAACTTTTACAAATTAAACTTTTAAAGAGTTGGTTGAGTCAGTACTGTAGACGTACACATTTATAAATATAAATTGTAAAAAATATAGCACACACGCACAATTTTACTGCTCACGTCGTCGAAAGAGAAACTGTCATTACTCATTATACATATATTTCACTTCAATCATTTCAAGTAAAGAAAAAAAAGGACAAGTTCAAGATCGTACACAAGAGTAAAAGACAATGAGGTTGTAAGTAAGAAACGTCAAGCTGAAAATCGACAAGGTGAAAACAATGATGTGCATCACTTTTTTTCAAGACAAGTCCACCATGAAGGAAACAATCACACAAGTTATAATTAGTTGGAGTTATATATATAGTTACTAGTACCATCCGTCGTAGAATTAAATCTACTACATATGTAACAAGAAGCTAAATTAAATCAAATGTACATTTATACATGCATGTACTTTTTTGTATAAATTCATAATACTCATTGCATTCACTTTAAATAAAGTATAGCTAATTCAATGCATAGTAATAGTAGTAAGGTTGAGAATTAGAGAAAAGCTTTCAGCTTGACGGATTGTTGTGCTCCAATTTCTGAAACAATCCTTGATTTCATCCAGATATATAATTCTTCATCTCTCAACTTTTTATTACGTTACTACTATACACTACAAGAGTTGCAAGTTAAATTATTGAAGATTGTTCTTATACACACTATATATATATATAGTATATCTCACAAAGTTAAGAAAGCAAAATATTTTATACTATAGTAGAAACTCTCACAATCTACACTTGCAATCACAATAATCTTCTTATACTTACAACATTGATGCATATGCATTTTTTCCAACTTTCAAGTTAAAACAAAAAAACTGTGTTCTCAAAATTACTTTAATTATCTTCTAAAGACGGGGGTTAGTTGAAACTACTAAAAACTTTTTATCTACTTACATTTGTATCCCTTCTACTTTATACATACATTTTATCGGCTGATGAAGCTAATTTGTTTCATTTTTTTAATTTATATTTTTTCATTTTTATCATTGTTTGAAGTATGTGTAGTAAGTATATATACAGGTATGGGCACTCGATAAAGACCATTTTTGAATCGTTATAATTCGAGAAGTTCTTATCCGTTGTTTATCAAATTTGACACACTGGTTTACTAACTTTTCAAAATCTTGTA
>VCNE01010177.1:0-18571 GCA_009869805.1 Oncopodura yosiiana
CTATTGTGTTCAGGAATGTGGAATATATATATTTTCATTAAAAAATATTGTTGACCATTTTGGCCCAAAAGTGATCAATGGGTCATTTTGGTTGACCAAAATCACATTTCTGACATTGCTTTCGTATTCAGCAGTGTCAAAAACACATATTTTCATCAAAAAGTCATCATGTCAATTTTGGTCCAAGTGGTCAATGGGTCACTTGCATTTGTCGAAATCACATTTTTGAAATGGTTACCGTACTCAGCAACGTTTAAAACATATTTTCATTAAAAATATTGTTGACCATTTTGGTCTAAAGTGGCCAATGGGTCACTTGTATTGACCAAAATTGACATTTTGGGTCATTTGAGACATGAGTCATTCATGTCCAATATATTTTATGCACTTTTAAACAAAAAAGTTAAAGGGCAAAAAACACCTTTTTCCGACGTTATTTGCGCTTCCCCTGGCTCTTTTTTCCAGTCTAAACAAGAAAGGAAAAAAGCGATAAGCCTCATTTACATACAAGAGCCCATTGCTGTATGTATAGCATCCTCTCGGTGATGTGTAGCCTATGCTGTCTGAAATTACAATGTATAAGATTTAAATCTCAAATATTGAGAGTCTCGATCTCAAAACTGAGATTGAGATTCAAATTGAGATCGAGATTGAGATTGATCTCATAAACTGAGATTCAATCTCAATCTCAGTTTTCGAGATCGAGATTCAAAATGATTTTGAGATTGAGATTCAATGAGATCGAGATCTCAAAACTCGAGATTGAGATCGAGATTTTGGAAGCTCTACTTTTTAGCTAAGGTCGGTTTGTTCTGGTACATCATTCTCTTCTCTTGCCGGAATTCTTTGCTTTGCACCTTGTTACCAGCAAAGTACACAAACTACACTATGTCGTAGTAATGCAAAAAGAGTATAGAGAGATCAGTTAGCATTTAAATATACTTTTTGTAATGTATATGGTAATTGTGCCTAAGCCCTTGAACTTATTGCTACTATTGTACTATACCTGCACTGTACGCTATTATATACAGTAATAACAACAGAGACAAGCCAATAATAAAGTGTAATATGCAGTATTATATATTATATGAACGAAGCATATCATTAAAAGTTTTGAGCCCTTATGTCTCTTGTTTGTTCCAACTTATTATATACACTGTATACACTGTAGAAAAAAGTCGTCGTCCCTTATTCTCTATGCTCTTTCACACCTTTTCACATTTTCGTGTTGGCCTGTCTTGTAGCAAAATTTACAACCTAACTATCCTGACCAGCCCTTATAACATGCAATATACTACTAAATCCTCTCCTGTTGCTTCTCTCTCTCTAACCAAAAAAAGAGAAGTAAATGAGCCCTTAAAGTCCTTAAACCCTACAAAAATTCCAATTCCCAAACTGTCCATCAAATTTTATCTCTTGAACTATAAGCCAGGCCAGAAACTTTTTCCTTTGCTTGTGAAACTGACATAAACACAAACATTTAGTATACAACAAAATGTTTCTCTCTCTCAACTTATTGTTATATAGAATTATCAACGATATAGTAAATGCTATATACTCTGTTCTGGTCACTCTCTCCGTTAATTCAACAGTTTACAATTTACAATGTTCAACTTGTCTATTGTTATCAGAAAAACGCAAAATGGTTTTCAAAAGTTTCAAATAGTCAACCTACCTACCTACCTATGCCTTCCTTCTTATAAACAAAAGTTGAAAACATTATAAGCAATGCTTTTGTTCTATATACAATTCTTGATTGTAAAACATGTTAATCCTTTGCTTATTTGTATTTTGTAATGAATTATTCATAAATATAGATCGATCTGGTTAGAACTAAAAAAAATCTTTTCACAATTACCATTACATATTATTCTCCATGCTGTGAGCTTAGCTCTCTCATTACATTTTGAACTCCAGAAATGAACAAAAGGCGAGAATGAATTAGAATCAAACAACTTTGTAATGAATAAAATATATACAAGATAAAATGTAATTTCTTTCTCATAGAAGAAGAAGACCCTTAGTTGCTTTCTTATAAAGATTGTCTGTCAGCTCATAAGAAAAATTGATTAAGGTAAAAAGAAAATTGAGATGCCTTATTATTGTAGTTTGACTGCTCTCTTCTCCAGAAAATTATAGAGCAACATTTATAATTGACACAGTTTCCACTATTATACAATATCCTGTTGTCTTGTCCAGCAGTGTCTATGTCTATCTATATACATATTTCTATGTCAAACATATGTGAACACATGGCCAGGAAAATTATCTCTCTATCTCGTTTCTCTCTCTCCTATGGTGTGATGTTGTCACTGAGCAAACATTAGATAAAATTACAATATCTCTCTTTTTTTCTCTTTCTCTCACACACAAATGTGAGTCAAAAATCCTCCATGTACTTTGCACCCGATTAATATGCCTACCACAAAATCATTTAGTTAGCATTTAGCCTATGTCTGTATAAACCATCAAAGTATTTAGCATTACATTTAAGCTCCTTGTTTCTTTTCACTCTGTCTCTCTCTATAAGGTTTGATGAAGATGAAGGAGACTGGATTGTTGTAAATGAGAAGAAGAACATAGTATGACAACCTTCCCACATATAATATGAGCTATACTAAAGAAAATAAAGTGAAGAAGCAGGTAAACTATAAAACCACCCAAAGTATAGAAAAAACGTCGACGAGAGAGAGACAATCCAAAAAAGTCGAGTTGACTTTATAATATATACATATCTTTAGAAAGAATTTAGGAAAGGATTAGTCACCACAAGTGTTGTTGTATACTTTGATTTTTTTGATATGCTATTTTGCTTTATATACTACTTTACTTACTCTCCAAGTCTAAACTCACATGAAAAGTGAATTGCTCAGCAATCACTTTGAATTAACCAACAACACCACAAAAAAGACGAATGAGCCTCTATCTTCTTCTGTAAACCAACTCTTTTGACTACTGTTTGCTATTCAACAACAAGGAATTGGGTGTGTTTTTAATACTAGATTGTGTGTAAAGTAGAAAAAAAAACTTTTTGGTGGTTCATCAACATAAGATAGCTAAGTAGTATATATATATATATATATGAAGCTAGTTAGTATATTATATATGTACTTTCTTAAAAAGTTTCAACCAAGATATATTAGAGATATATTAGACACAGGAACCCGCACCAATTGTCTTTCTCGCCGTACTATAATTTACCTGTCATGGGTGCAATTACGTAGCTAATTATCATAATTATGAAAAAAGCTTGATGCATTTATCTCTCTTACCAAATATCGAAGGGTCCGGGCGTATGGGCGCATGACCATTTTTGTTGCTCGATGGATAACTTCCACTACTTGAGTTTCCACTTCCAGCCGAGAATGGTGGGCTAAGTTTTTCTCTCTGTCAAAAAAGAACAAGATCATATAAGAATTATTATAATGTCAAAGTTGAAGAACATTTCAATCATTTTATTTTATATAAAGCTACTACGACATAAAGAAAGTCAATCATTACAATCACGCTAAACAACAATCCTGTTTAAATTCATTCAAATCAAATGAATTCCATTCCATGTTACGCAAAATCTCTGTAGTTTAGACAAAACTATTAAAACCAACTAGGTTCATTTACAATTCTCAAGCGAATTTAAGATGCATTGATTGTTTAAACTCATAGTCATCATCATCATCATCTTCTTCTTCTTCATTGTCATCCATCACTCAACTAATAATGAATCTTTGCTTTGAGCTCAACTATTTAGCTACCAGCAAAAAAGAATAACAAGAGAATTTTTCATTCTTTCAGAAATTCAACTCTTAATCTCACTAACTACCGACTTGAGCTTCTTGTTTGATTCAAAGAGTCAAAGTCAAGGTAGATTTTTCTAATTTGAATCAAACAAGAAATAAAAAGTCCAAGTCAGCCAAATTGTTGACTTAAAAATTCTTCGTTAGCTCTCATATATATTTAGTGTTTAAGCACATTTTATTTCCAGCTCTTTTTATTATTACTTTATTTTACTACATCCTTGACTCATGACTGAGTTCACGAGCGGAACTAATCGACTCGAATCTCATTTATTTTATTTCCCACCTTTTGTCAGTTAAGATCACTACTCTGTGTATATCTTTGCTCTAGTTAAATAAAACTTGTTATTATATAATGTTGCTACAACCATATCTAAATAAATCCAGCAAGCACCAATAATATTTGTTGTATGCACTTTTCCTTTTTCTCTCAATTCATTATGAGTTGAAACAAGGTATTAGATTGCGAGCTACCTCATTCCGTATGCAACTATCATCGCTCTTATTACACTTTGTGAGTTGTTACTTTTGTAACCTCGTTATAAAGTCAAAAAGAAGAGTTAGTACTATTTGAACTTTGTATTTAACTCTATATATACTTATATGAAATAGATAGATATCTTTCTTTCAAATCAACTTTTTTCACGTCATTCCATCATTATAAAACTCATGTGCGCTTTTCTTTCTACCAATTTAAGTTTACTAGAAGAAACAAAACATCATAATTTCTACACACTATATATATATGTATTTTTCTGCAATAGTTAACATTCCTTCTTTCTAACACTCTATATGTCTAATATGTAGTCTGGTCTATTTTTCTATCTAAATCTAAAACCCAAAACAATTTTGTGGTAATATGTAGAAAAATGTTTGTCCAGGCCACCCCTGAGTAATATAGTATATGTTTTGAGTTAGGAAAAGACTTTGTAAACACTTGAAAAAAATTTTTGTCTACACAATATGTCACTTTATATAGAAACTACTTGTTCTGTTAGGTACACATGTTATGAAGAAGAAGAACCCTTTTTTCAGTTGAATGCATAAAAGAAGTAGAAGAAGATATATAGAATACTATATCAAATGTTGTTCATACACTACATTTCTCTCTCTCTTTATACGCTTCAATAAGCTTTCTCTTCAGATTTCAGGTTGAATTGTTGAATATTTGTGGTTAATATGATACATATAGATAGATCCTTTTATCTTATCTTGTACTTACATGAACTAATACTAATAAGATTTTCTTCTAAACAACATTCCTTTATAATATAGATAAAATACGTGCCGATATATATACTACACTCGATGAAATATTCAAAAATGCAAATTTTTCTTGGTGACACACTCACATCGCATCTTTGTGGTTGTCGGAATTGACTCTAAAGATTTAAAAGTGATGTTCTGTGAAAATGTGAAGACAGTTTAGTAAGTAGTTTTTGTGCGAAAAGCTACTGAATTCTCTATATACCGACAAATGTACAAATAATAGTTTAAGAGTAGAGATAGAGAGAAAGAAAAGAATAACTTTTAAAAAGACTAAAGAACCGTAAAATTTGGAATTTGCATCAACATTCTTTGGCTAACTGAACTCAGAATATAATTACAAGTTAGAAAATCTCTAGACAGACTTCTAAAGTATTTCATCTGCTATTTACACTTTCAAAAGTCAAATGCATATAAATGCCAAAATATTCACAAAGCCTTTCTCTCTCTCTCTATTTTAGAAAAAAAGAAATATTTTTGGTTAAACTCAAAATACTCATTTTATATGCACACTAAGGTACTAATAGAGACGATGACTACTACAACTACTACCGAGAAATATTTTTCAAACTTCCTTCAGTGTATTATATATAGCTTCGCATCTCTCTCTTATTTTACACATGAAAAGGAATTTCGCTTATCCGTAAAAACTCTCTTGTTATTTTTCCTTGTTGTCTTCTTCTCCAAATGAGTTGACTCTTTGAGAAGAACGATGATTGCTGGCACTAAACTACTTCGTAAACCAAAGTATTTACTTACAAATTGTCCTTAACATAAGAATCAACAGAACGAGAGAGAGAAAAAAAGAATTACAAAACTACCTAATTGTAGCATTACTTAGTATGTAAACTTTTGCTACAAGAAATTGGCAATGAAATAAGCGTCTTCTTTCTTTACTTTACTTTATACTCTAGTCTAAAAAATGTAAAGTGGCGGCGGTGATAGTGATGCTTTTGTTTTGACACCTGGTCGGATTAGTCGTAAGCTTGCTTTGAGAACTTTGAGTTGGATTACATTATGATGACACACGGGAAGAAAAGAGTTGAGTTGCTACTCTGTATTTCATATATACACTGTCTCATCTCTTTCCAAAAACTGTTACATTGATACATTATACATGAATGTCTCTCTCTCTCTCTACTTGTTTACTTTTTTTGAACAGAGACCAAAAAGTGTACATTACTAACTTTTACTACCTTCTCACACATGTAGTTATAGATCTATGTAGAAACATTAGCGAAAAAAAATATATACACACAACAAATATTAAATGTGCAATGAAGTCTCTATTGGCATTATTACAACTCTTATTAAGACTTACTAACTATGCAATGTATTTTATTTTTCTCTTCAAGTCGTAATATCTATATACTATATAGACTCAACCAGTCACCCATTTATTATTATTCATCCAGCTCTAAATTTTTCTGAATCAGCACTAACACATGCACACTACCATACTAAGTTCCTTAGTGTTTTCTAGTACACAAATTTAAAGTTGACTAAAGTAAACATCAATAAAAAGAGTTGTAATAAAATGGAGTAATTGCACACACGTTCGTTCTGTCGACTATACAATTCACTATTAACCTTTACGATGACAATTGATAATTAAAAATTAGAAAATTGTCACAAATCTAGTTTACTAGCTGCATAACTATAAAAAAACATGCAGTTATGCTATGCAGGAGAATAGGTTGAAGGAAATTGTTACAACATTTGTAATGTGCAACATACATAACATGTATATGAGAAACATGAAAATTATTATATACAGAGTAAAGTTATAATTGGTTGGTGCAACTAACCTGATCACAAGAGCGAATAAGATCTCTTTTGTCGTCATTGATGTCATCAGACTCTCCTTCAACTTCTTCAGTTTTGAACACTTTCACCTCGTCACAGTCATTAGGATCATCAGACCTTCGGTCACTTGAGGAACTAGAAGAGCGCACAGCACCAGCACTACTTCCACTGGCACTAGCACTACTACTTGCACTCACGTGTGGCATTGTCACTTTTTAATTGTTGTTACTCAATACCAGAAATAAATTAAAGAAGATAAGTTGTCCAGAGGTTTTTTAGATTCCAAAGTGAGCTGTGTGATGTTTAAACTTCATTTTTTAACAACTGCTACTTTCAATGTCCTGTGAAAAGAGATAAAATATAATTAGAAGAATCGCCGCTTTTATCTAATGAACTTGTGGTTCATATTGAAATACTATATTCTATTAATAATATCAAAGAGTATAATAAAAGTGCGGAAGTCTGAATAAGATATATATCTTATTCGGTCCATAATAAATAATCAGTAGTAAAAAATATAGAAGTTCATTATTTAGAATTAAAAAGACATTTAAAAATGTGACATGCATTGCACTATTATTAGATATTAGGTTCAATGCTCAATATATAAACTTCTTGGGTAATTTCTACCTATAAAAGTTTCCTTGTGTATTTTCCATATTACTTGGTTGTGGTTCAGAGAGAGAAGAAAAGTTCATGAACTATCATTTCTTGCATACTCATTAGTAATTAAATCAACAAACTTACAGACAGTGGTCATATGTCATATATAAAAAGTTTATAGCTTCAGTGGCTATTGACACTACTCAAATTTTCTTCTACCTTGTAATGATGTTACAAAACATTTTTGCTTACCAGTAAAACACAATTGTTACTGCACCACCCTTTTCTCAAGACATGTGTGTATTTCAAAATACTTTTGTAGCAAGTTCCAAAGAATATTTTCTTCCAAAATAAACTACGACGTTTTATGTTAGAGTTGTACAACACACAAGTTGTGATTCACTCTCACAATTTTGTTGAGTTGACAAAAGTCTGTATTATATATGCACACAAAATGCACTTTATCATCAACTCTTTTTTACGATATGAAATGAATGGTATAGTTTATTGTACGTATATATATATATTCTTGACACTACTATATGTCTCCTTTTACAACTAAAGTCTAAAGTTAAAAACTACTGTCTACTACAACTACTAACTACAATGTATAAACTGTGGTCGAATGAGTCGTCGATGTCTCTCTGTCAGTTTTTTTCAATGCTGTAAGCTTGTTAGCATTTTTACTGCTGGAAGAGAGAGAGAACGAAAGAGAAGTTAAGAGATAAAAAGAGTGATTCGACAATCACAGAGCAAATAATGTTTCATGTTGTTGTTGTTGTATATGTAAAAGTGTCATATATAAATACTTCTGTTCAAAATGTTCACTAACTTGGGTATATTAAAAAATCCAAATATAATCACTCTCTCTAGTTCTAAAACAGTAAAGAAGAGATGAACTCTTTTATATAAATGAATTTGTAATTTGAATATAAAACTGATGTCGGAAAATCATCAAAGTAAAAGGAGCGTCACACGATTTCTGACTTTTAGCTGTCAAGAGGCTCTCCTTGTCATTTTCTCAACAACATGCGTCTTCTTCTTTTATTTATATTATTCAGTAGTACTACTATGTGTGTTCAATTAAACAGAAGAGATTGAAGAAAAAGAAGAGTTGAGTTCAAAACACTAGTAAACTCTTCTATTTATCTCTTTTCCGTCAAAGTCTTCTTCTTCAAGTGATGTTTATATACAAATCTCTGTCGGATGTTTACAATTTTTGCTCCTTTTATAAAATACAATGTACTGCTGTGTACTGTATTCAGTAACTCATTCACAATTCACCAAAAAATGCAAAAAAAAACTTTTGTTTCCCTTAAAAAAATCTCTCACTCTCTATAGTTATCTGGTCTAAACTAAATTAGTTATCTAATATGGTCAATTTTGATTATTATATGATAATCAATTTAACGAGTGTTACCAAATGATGTAATGCTTGTCACTACTACACATTCACATGAAACAACTTGAAAATGTTTTTAAAAAAAAAATTGAATATGCGGCGAGTTGTTGATACTTGACTTTAGAAAAGGGAGACGAGAAGAACGACAAGTGAACAACGTGTTTTGTTGAGACGGCTTTTCACAACTTTACCAAAAACATTATTATTACTCTCGTTGTACAGTGCGTTACAACACAGCATATCCACACAGTCTCACTACTTCACTAATACTAACGAGGTGGTCGACGAAATCGAAAAACTCAAAGGAGGCAACCAGAGAACGAACATATAGAGTAGAGAGACATAGAAGAGAGTAATGTTATGTTGTTGTACACTTTGTGTAGTATGTTAAAAGTGGTGGTGGTGGTAAAGTAAGGTAGAGTAGAAGTAGAAATGCAATGCAATGTGTGTGTATATATGCACAGTACCAAGTTCTCTGCTCATATTACGCCTTTTGGTTCTACTTATTATAAGGTTGTTACGATGATGATGATGGTAAAAAGCCGTCTGTCTTTTAGAAAGAAATGGGGGCTCCAGTTTCCAGCAAAGAAGAGAGTTTAGGGGCTTTGTGATACACACACAAAAAACGCAAGACACAACAACAAGATATAGTAAAAGGTCGGCCGTCAGCTTATATAGAGTTAAGTCGGCGACTTGTTGTAGTGTGTTATGTATGTAGTGGCAGGTCCAAGTGAACAAGTACAATATAGCACCATCATCATCATCTTTTTCTTCTTCTTCTACATTCAGTTTAGTTCAGAGAGAGAACATATAACAAAAGTTGTATATTGTAAGATCCCTTTTTCGGGGGACTGGAAAGGCTATAAGTAAGAAGATGATGGTACCTTTTCTTAAGGAAGACGAAGAAGAAGAAGAACGCCGGTAGGAAATATACTTAAGGGACCAAAAAAGTACCAACAAGGGCCAAAGAAAAAGAAAAAGATTATTATTATGTATGTGTACTTTTCTGTTCTCGGCATATACACAATACAATGGTAAAAGTTCTTGTAATATATGTATATGGGGGTAGTTGATTTTTCTGTAGTGCCTGCCTACTAGTTCAGCCTAGCAAATGTAAAAGTTGGATGCGCATTCGGTATTTGGTTTGGTTCTCTTTTGGCTTAACGACAACACAGAGTATACACAGTAGTAGTAAGTAAAGTATAGTGTTGGTGCATAAAGAGTTGAGATGTGTTGAATCACATTGAATGTAGTAATGTTGTAGCAAAAGCAAAGAGAGTATGATATAAATGTGATATGAGATGAGAATCAACACTTTTGTGCGCTAGCGTGTAGCATTAAGCTCCGCTTACTTGGAACTCACAGGCCAATCAGTTTGATAAGGTTTGACCGACACACTCAATTATCAAAAGATGATGAAACCAACATCTAACGTAAAAGAATATCACTAATGTGTTTATAGTAAATAATTATACTCTCAGAACTTAATTGACATCCATTGTAGACAGGAAATGTCTCATTTTCCCCGCTTTTATATATTTTATTTAGGAACGCCGTGTTTGAGGAAGTAAAATCCATTCAAGTTCTTATATTGCTATTAAAATATTTCATAAACTTCCTGTCAACAATCATAATCTGATCTCTGAAAAATGAAACGAGACCCTCCAGCAGCAGCAGTAAGAATGAAGAATGCTCAAAGTTTTTCCACTAATTAGGTCACACCCTTACAATAAGAGAAGAAAAGTCTCATTCATACCTTTTATTTTCTACAACAGTAGATGAGAGGAGACAGTAGAAGATTCCAAAGTGATAATACATAATACTATCTGTCTTTCAATGATGATGATGATGTCTACTCTGTTCCCATTGAGCATTAAATGTTTTTGTGACATAAAATTGAGGAAAAGCTTCAGAAAAGTAATCTTCTAAAGGATTCAAGCTGACACTTTTAACTGTCCGACTTTCTGACGTCTTTACAAGAAAAAAAGATTCTCTAGAGTAAGTAGCAACTACTACTATGCTTTGACTAAAACAACAAAACATAAAATAGTATAAGCCTCTTGATTACTTTTGGCCTTTTTTCCTTTGGAAAAGTATATTGACAAAATTTAGTATATACATAAAAGCTAAAAGGTAAGTGCTAAGAAGAATAAGAAGAGAGAACTTAAGTATACATAAGAACAAGAGCCAGACAGGTGTGTTATGTTAGCTAATCCCAATTTTCTAAAAGTAAGACAGCACACAACAAAATGAGAACCTGTCATATCAAAAACTTATCCATATGGTTTTGCTATATATAATAACACATCAACATGTCGTTGAAACAATGTCACCAAATATTATTATATGAACCAGCTTGATAAGTGATAAAATAAGGTATTAGATCAATCAATTTTTCTGCGAGGCAGGTATATTATTGATTAAAGAGAGAGAGAGTAGCTTTTCCTGATAATTTTGAACTGTCTCTTTTATCTCTTTATCGATATTTTCAGAATATATGTCACACAAATGTAACGATTATCTCTTTAATATATATTTGATTGTCAACTCTGAACTTTTTACTATGTATATTGCATTCGACAAAATGATTATATCCCATATACTCGTCTCACTATAATTTTATGTGAAAAACTCAACTTTTTTATTATTATTGAAGCCGGAAAGAATTATAGGGTCAAGAGCCATTAAAAAGCCTGTGATGGAATTAGATGATGGTAATAGATCAAAATTAAGGACAAGATGACATGTCTGTTAATGAGAATATGGGGCGGGTAAGAGTCATTTACTATTAACCAGGAGCAATATATTAATTTCTTATAATATACAAGAAAGAAAAGACTCAAAGAGAAATAGAAAAAAAGCTAATTTAAACACCCATACATTAAAACACATTGACTAGATCTACATACTAATATCTCCTCCTTACAATTTACAGTGTAATATTTTTACTATGAGCTAAACTATATAATAATAATAAAGCTTCGTCCACATATGTAATATTTTTTCTCAGTTCACTTCATGGGAAGTACTTTAGAATATCAACCCCGTCAAACTTGATGGTAGATGCCATTTACAGCTCTTATCTCTTCTAACAAGAATTTCACTCACAGGTAAAAAGAAATAAGAGGCATAATATGTTGTATATAGAGTCAAAAGGACCCAATTAGAAATAAACTGCTGAGTATGTTCTTCTTATACATTATAATATAACTTTTTTTACTTCGTTTTTTGACTTGACTGTCTGAGTTTTAATAAATCATATAAGTAGAAAATGTTATATTTTTAGCTAACGTTTTAAAAAGTTCCAGCTTAAAAAAATTATTCTCACGCAGACTAAAAATCTTTAAGTAACAATTAGTAAATTTTCTGTACAAAAATATATATGAGAGAAAGTTAACTAAAGAGAAAAATTGAACTACAATGCAAGAAGAGAACACTACTGAATAACAATACCTTGCTACTAATATATTAAATCTAAAACAAAACAAGCAGGTTGTTCATATCATTACATCATTAAGAGATGATCTGTAAATACAATGGCGGTATATGTACTATAATAGTATACAAGAGTTTAGAGAGACTTGATCCTCATTCACTTAGCATACATAATAGATATATAAAAGATGGATCATTTGAAAAAAAGAGTATATTATTATTATTACATCTTTTGTTGAGAATAGAGTACGCGTTCAGTTAACAAGGCAAGAAGGAGGTAAGTCTTTGTCGGTCTTTTTTCTACAAACTCATTTTTCAGTAATAATAATCCATGTAACAAGTCACAATCAACAAATCTTCAAAAATCTCCTAGTGTTTAGAGAAAATGACTTGAACTAAAGAGCTATAAAGAGTCAATAAGTAGCATATTGAAGTAAGTAGTGAAAAATGATGAGATGGATTTATGTCACGTTGAATAAAAGGGATACATAGTTTGTTATACAATTTTGGTAAATCTATGAAGCTCTTTTGGAGAAATGTAGGAAGCATGATGCACGATATATGAGTACAAGAATTGAGTATTGCACGAAAGAAAAATTATTTTGGAGAAGAAAGTCGAGGAAATAAAATGAATTTGTATTTCAAATGTATTTGATCACGAAATACTTTTTTAACAATTTTTTCAATCCTTATTCATAGAAAGAATTCTAAATAATTGTCTTCTTGCTTTTCGAGATTGACTTACATAAGGTAGCCCTCCATATTTTTTCCATTCCAAATTAAATTCTTCTTGAGATATTGTAGAAGCTGTTTTCAGTAATGATATTTCTTCAAGTGTTGTGGGTAGCATTTCTGAATCATTACGACCTGAAATAAACTTTAGTATAATCAACAATTTTTGCACTCTTCAAAATCACTAAAACCTGTAGTAAGTAGTGAAACTTTATTTCCTTCTCCCAAATTAATTTGTCTTACTAATGTTTGCCCATCAAAATGAAAAAGTTTTAGACTTTCAGTGTCTTCAATACGAAAATATTTCTGAAGTTCAGGAGCATTTACAACTTGCTTTGATTTCTTTATTTCTTCTTGCTGCTTATTTGCAAGTCTGAGTTTTTCATAAAGCTCAAGTTGACGTTGAAATTCTCTTCTACACAATAAATAATTATCATATTATTATACATAAAAATCTTAACCATATTACATAACAATGACTTACTGAAATGCTTCAAGCAAATCTGTATCTGTTAAATCTGTAATTTGTATTTTCAGATCTTTGAGCCTTTCAAGTTGTTCATTTGGATTTGAGATATTTGTACTGAAACTAAATTGCTTTGATTCACTTACCAAATTACTATTCAAAACTACTATGTCACTTTTCACGAGTTGAATTTGTATTTCACAAGTCTCAATCATTTCTTTGAGTAGATTTTCAACTAAGGAAATGTCTTGTTCAGAATTCATATTGAAATATAAACTTAAACTTACTTTATCTCTGTACTTCTAAAATGTTTGTTTACAATTGAAACATCACAATTAAAAACGCAGTACACAAACTACTAGTCTTCCAATGAAAAACAACTTATCATCACTAATGATATTAATTGACTTTGCTTGTGAAGATTAAAATTTACATGAGTTGATAACCTTGTCACAATACAAAACAAAGAAAACCGAATATATTTTCATGGTTAAAAAAGGAACAACAACTTCATCTGCCATTGCATTGAAAAACTAAAATCCTTTGTTCACTTGTATAGTACTGTAGCTCACCGCTAGATAGCAAAAATAATGACGCGTTCCTCGAATATGTAATTAACTTTTTGCTCTGAAAAATTAACCATTATTATATAATAACAAACTGCATAGTATCATCGTTCATTTGAATATTAATGACGTCTTTTAATGACTATAATCAACATTTCTTCTCAAGTGTTTGGATTGCATCAGATTTTACACTATCAATATTACAATTATTAAACTCGGTATTTACACTCAATTCAATATAAGGAAATAATTCTCGTTATGACTAGCTTTTTCTGGATACAATAAGGAGTTTTTATTAATAGTTAATTTTAATCAAAATCCTTTTTTATTAGAGGTAACAATAAACCCAATGCCAATGACTATATATATATATATGTGTATATTTACTATTCAAATCATTTCATTAGCATATAATGAGTTGTCAATGAACTACATACATTTACTAATATGATCCATGTGTGTTTTATGATGTAAATTATTAGTCTGTTCTTTTTCTGTGTATTATATGGAAAAATATTTGAGCTTTGATGTACATAGGAAGCCCCGTTGACTTAGTCTCATTAATTGTTTTTGTTGTTGTTGTGATGAATATTAATGACTTTTATGATACGCCTGATGACACTCCTTTTGTTTTTTTTATCATGAGAAAAGTGTGTCATTTAGTAGCGTTACTTTTAATTGTTGAAGTTCATGGCAAAATGCATATAATGACTTGTTATATATATTTGTATTTGAGGTGAATAAGTGATGAGATTATCATATAATATATAAGTGTATAAGTAAACTTATTGAAGCACATGTCAGTTATTTATGCAAATGTTGACATGTATTATTATTATATTACTTATTCACACCAACACTGATGATGAATTGATGAATGAGACGTGAGGAAGTACACATTTATTACATTTTTATATTATTACAACAAAAAAGGCTAGGCTAGAAAAAGCCCAATGTCAAAAATTTATTCACAATCACTTCCACTTCCATAAAACTTTGGGTTTAGTCAAATTGCAAAAGTTGGTGTGTAATAATAAAGTCATCTGGTGATAAACACTAACTCATTCATTTTGGCTGCAGTTTTGCCATGTGCAAATTGCATTGTTGTTGACATTAAGATTAAATGTCTAATACAATAAACTGACCTAACTTGTTTAGACCTTTAAGTGACTAGCTTTCTTATGTACTATAGTCACACACATTTTATTACTGCCTACATACTACTTAATGATTCACTACTACTTTGTACTAATATTTCAAAGAAATGTGAGACGAAGAAGTGAATGCACTATAGCATCGTAATAGAATTATAGTGACCAAGTGCCACTTGTAAGAAATGGAGTGAATAGTGAATCAGCAAACTTGATTTCATGTGAGATTCATGATACCTTTTGTTAGTATATTACACGTTTTTAGTTTGACTTGTGCTTTCAGTCAATAAAGTTATGTGAACATCATCCGATCATCTTCCAGAGAACTACAGGTGTACGCCATTAACCTTCAAGTCTCAAGTAAGGCCGACTGGATTTTGTGTGTCAATGTAATAATAATTTGTGATCTGTAAATTACAATTTTCCACTTTGTGAATTCCAGAGAATGTCAAACGAGACTGTATACTCAATTTAATTTAGTGTGGTTTTTGTATTTCAATTTGCAAATTGAAGATTATATTATGATTGCGGATTGCGTTAGCTGAAAGCATTGTACCTAGAAGTGGAAACTTTCAATATACTTGCAGACTATGTATAACAACTCTGATGTAATAATAGTTGATGTACGCTCGTAAATCTATCAAAGGTAAAACTAAGGTAAATTTCAACTTTTCTACTAGTCTGACAATGAAATTTTTTTTGCATCATGAGAAATATAAAGCAGTATGTACGCATTTCAAGGTCTTTATTATAGTGCATAAAAAATCCGGTGTACATATAATTTGCGGACATGGAAAATGAAAACTTGGTTGAATAGCATTCTAGTAGTAGAGTAGTTGTTTGTGAGCTAAGAAGGGTAAGTTGCAATTATAGTGTTGTGAGAATTGTAATCACTCTTCTTATTGATTGTATCATGAAAAATAAAGGTCTGTAAAGGTTATTTTTAGAATTGCAAGTAGCACATACATAAAGCAGTTAAATAGTAAAAGTGCTTTATGACCCACTGTTAGGAAATTATATAAAGTCTCAATTTGCAACTGCCTTAGGCTATATCTGTGCAAAATAATAATCAAAAGTTTATGCTATCAGTTACAAAGTGTCGTGTGCCGTAAATATTGTCAAGTGGCTTATATATAGTGAGATAGCATTGGTTATTGAGACATACATGTGAAAAAGTAATATCTGGATTTTTGACGGACTTTATGATTATTGTAATTGATTGGATTCATTAAATTGGTGAGTATATATATAGTGACATATTATCACGTCATTCCAAATGCCTATTGAAATTGACAATTTGTTTGCACTAGGATTCAATTATAGTCACTCTTGAATAATAGCTCATTTGTCAAATGACAATTTTTTTAGCCTTGACCCTTTAGCCAAAGGAGTAAACTTTGACTCAATATCTGACTCAGGAAACATTTTGTTTTCAAAGTATGTATGCATTATGACACAATGCTAAAAAGTTTCATCAGTATGCATGTAAAATGTTTAACTGTTAACAAAACTCTTGAAACTCCGACAGTCACAGAGGAGTTTTACATTATTTGTGTATGAATTTCACATATTTCATAGATGATGCAAATATTAAACTACATAAAAGAGGCATGTAATCATGTTATGTCCATTATCAAAAAACAAATCACAATTAAACTTATTGTGTGTGTACTATATCAAAATGCTATCAGTAGACTTGTTGCATATGTACTTTGAGAAAGATAATACAATGATTATTACATATATTGGAATTTAATATAAAAGATATATTGTATATAGTGGGTCACATTTTGCTACTATATACATTAATACATACTTTGTTGTCCATTTCAGAGTCAATTCATCAGCAGTGTGAGAGAAATTAACTGTGATAAACAGCCCAAAAAAATTTGTCATTACAAAAAGAGTTCTGGGAATGGGAATTGCAATTTTTCATTGCCAGTGTAATAAGTTTTATTGTGCAATATAACTAATAATAAACTTGAAGTGGAACAACTGAGTTTTTGTCGGACACAAACCAATTAATACATAATCTAATAATAATTGTCAAATAGTATAGGAAATCTATACATGGAAAATTTGATGCAAACAACAAGACAGAGAGTTGAATCTATTAACTTTTGTTGTTTAATACCTTGTGTTCAAAATACTACTTACTACGGTGAATTGACTATTAATAATTTTACCTGTTGGATTAATTGTGATTCAAGATGGGTACTCCAAGAGTGAGTTATTCAAATGGAAAAGATAAAGATATGGTACGTGTCTAATAATTCTTTTTACATGTAAAAGATAAGAGTGTAAAGATACATAATCTTTTTTTAGGAAATGGGACAAGTCAATCAGGCGTATGAACCTGATGAGAAAAGTTTTGAGCCTTCAGTCTTTGGAAAGGTGATTTACTTTTTTACTTGTATTTGATACTAAAGTTTTCAATATGACATATTATGTTATTATTCAACAAATAGCCAAGTATAAAACCCGGCTCAATAGTTGATCCAACTGCAGTTCAAGAATCAGAAGATGAGCCAGACCGAATGCGTAAGCTTCAAACAATAGTATGAAAAATGTACAATAATCATTGACTAATAATTATATAATTTTGGAACACATAGAATGGAACAATCAGACAGAATTTTTGTTATCATGTATAGCTATGTCAGTAGGCTTAGGTAATATTTGGAGATTTCCTTTCACAGGTATGAATGTCGTAGAAAAGTATTGCATGTATCATTTCTTTTGCACCTAACTAATCTTCTTTGATTGTGTCTTCTTAAAGCTTATGAAAATGGAGGAGGTGCCTTTTTGCTACCCTATCTTATCATTCTTATCTTTGTTGGACGTCCAATTTATTTTCTCGAGTTGTGCTTAGGTATATAAATTTCATTAAGTTTAATTAAATGCATTATCTTTAGAACCTAAATTACATATATGTTTGTTTAGGACAATTTGCTTCATACTCTCAGATCAAAGTCTGGTAAGTTTAGAAGCTTGCTTTATTTTCATATCCAGAAATAATTAAATTTTCAAAATTATTTTTGATTAGGAAATGCGCTCCAATGATGAAAGGTACGTATTACTTAATCAACTAGATAATTCTTTTCTTAATGATCTAATAATTTTCTGTCATTCTTAGGCGTTGGATATGCAACAATGATTGGTAAGTATTTTAGAAGAGAAACTGACAATTTATGACAAAAAATGAGAATATGCTAATATTATTTTATTTTTAATAAGAGTTTTGTACGCTTACAGTGGATTAATTTGATAAAATGTTTTAATATCGAGCTTTCTTCTACATCTCGGTAGACTTTTTCAAGATAAACATACACTTAGTTTTGTGATTGTAA